>JXTB01000362.1:191328-218450 GCA_002914805.1 Parasponia andersonii
AAAAAAAAAAAGGAAAGTTAGTAATTATAGCTAATAAAAAGAAAGAAACCATATCCAGAAGAAAAAAAAAAAGAAAAGAAAGGAAAGTTAGTAATTATAGCTAATAAAAAGAAAGAAACCATATCCATAAAAAAAAAAGAAATAAAATATTAGGGGCAATGTGTCAAAGCAACAAAAATATAAGTGGGTAAGATGTAATATTTAACCTGCCAAAAAAGGAAAACAAAAACTATATTTAAATCCACGTGGTAGTCCACGTGGTAATGTTTTGACCAATTATATTTACGTAAAATATATTTTTTTGAAACAATATTTATGTTAAAAATTTGATGCTCGAGTAGTCGAGTTATGATTGACGTTGCAAAAAGTGACAAAATTTAGCGGGAAGAGTGCCAAACAAAATTTTATAGGAAGCAAATGCCAAAAATATCGTAACTGAGAAAGCAAAATGTAATTTACCTTAAAATACCCAGACAGTAATGGATAATTAAGGTGAATATCCCTCTAGATTTGAAAACAGCATTGTTCTTTTTTTGCCTTTTCATTTGGGATTAACAAATTTTTTTATTCATCGTAATTAAATTCTAGTGGGACTCATACTTCGATTCTCTAGAAGGACTCAAACTCAGGTGTTCAAAATCAAGTGTGTAAATGAAAATTGAAACTTGATTCTCTCATTCTATTTCTATTTCTTTTTCCTTCACCGAGATAAAATCAGGGAAGAAAAAAACCCTCCATTTCCTTACTATAATACAACTTCTAGTCGAATTTATAATTTTGCACGTATACTCTTTGAATTATACAATTTATGATAATTTTTTTTGAGACATACACTAAATTGAAAAGTGACAAACAAAATTTTGAACTAAATTTAGTGAACTATCTGATTTAATTATCATAATTGAGCTATCACTGTATGTGCAAAACAAAATTGAACTATCAAAATTTAGTGGGCAGAGTGCCAAACAAAATTTTACAGTTCATAATTGCACATACACTAACCCTTATAATTTATTAAAGAAGAATTCTTCAATTGCTCTTAAATGACACGTGTACTTGGTTCACGGTAGATTTAATTTTTTTACTTTTTATGTTTTTCAAAATGGTACCGTGTAATCCACCAAGACCCAATTGTAAAAGGAATATACCGAAGGGCATAATGGAGTTTTCCTGGCGGTCATATGTATATATATAGGGGTCTCCTGTCACTCGTTCATTACTTGCACCAATTTAGAATTGAATAATTCCCTCTCCTCAGGCAGGCTCCTTAAACTCCTCCATTTTGTGCTCTGATTTCACATCCCCTGTAAGATTTTCCGTCACTTTCCCGAGAAAATCGAAAACTTTCTTCTTAACAGAAAAATTTTCCATCATGTTCTTGATTGGCTAGCTGCTTGCTCACGAACTTTCTCGGAGGAATTTCAGGTGACGTATATATATTTCTCTCTCTCTTTCGCAATCTCTTATTCATGGTGCAGAATCACATTGATACTTTGGAACTTATCATCTTATAGTTTCGAGGAATGAGATTTTTTTTTTTCCCCTCAATACTCTCGGGAACCAAACGGATTGTATCGATGATTTTTTTTTTATTTGATTTGATTTTTTTTTATTTGATTTGATTGTATGGTTTTAAATATAGTTTTTTCGTGATTTGCTTGGAAATTAATCAAAGGGCAAAGAATCTACACCATTGAAATCTCTTTATATATATATACACATAGGTTTTTTTTTTTTTTTTGACAGGATCTGTCTTTGATTATAATATATACTTTAGAGAGACTGATTATATTCATCTTCTGAATTAGTCAGATCACAAATAATTTACTCTGGTTGAATTTGATTTTACGGCCTCATTGACTATTCTGATATATATATATATATATATATATGTTATCATCATGATTAGGTGAAATTCGCAAACAGGATAACATTGATGAGGGCATTATCGTCTTTATGAACCTGATACATGCATAGCCAGTAACCAGTCCCTCCCTCCCCTGATCTTAGACTTTTTTTTTTTATTATTATTCTTTTATTAATTAAAGTTGGAAGGGTTTGAACGTGTAATCTCTGCAACTACCGACCTTTTTTTTTTCTGAGAGGAAACTACCGGCTTTTGTGAAGCTGAAGCTTAATTCTCTTTTGTTGGAAATTCTTTTAAATTTTTTTCTAAAGAATTATTATTTATCAGATTTTTTCTTCTCTTTAATTATGCTTAAAAAGTATATTTTTTTTTGTCGTTTTTGTCTATTTAGTCTTGGGTCAGACTTGACACACGTTTCTCTTCCATAATAATTTGTTTTGTTACAAGGGCAAAATTCTGTTTTAGTCAGAAGCGTCAGATGTACACGTGTGAGAAGTTCGTTTTTTGGTTTCTAAGAATGATTTAGAAAATAATATTGGAGAGTTAGTCGTGGGCCACTTTAGTTACTTTGTTCTTAATCACACTTTTGTTACTTCCAATATTTTGGCTATAATTCAGCTTAGTTTTAGCACTCGGTATCTGTCTAAATCTTTTGGAATTATTTAACTCGCAATCCTGAATAAGTATCCAAAAGCATAAATCACATCCTATTCTAAATAAGCTATTGCGGTTAATATTCATAACTTGACGTAGATTAGATTTGTGATTTATAAATTGTCTCTAGAGTTACTATTTTTATTTTTTTAATCACAAGTAAATAACAATTTTTATCCTTATTTTTCTCCTTTGTGATGTGGTGGATGTGTTTCCTCTCGTTCGTGATTCTTTATGTAAGATCTGATCTGGTTTTGTTCATTTCTTTTTTTTTTTTTTCTATATTTAGCAGACTGAATACGTGTGTAATCTTTTGTTGGAATCTGACATTTCATGGAGATTGCGGAGATATACCAGGGAATATTGTTAATTTTAATTCTTATGTAACGGACACAGCCCAGACTGTCCATTTTAGGATAGAAAATATTTTCCCCTCACTCTAAAATTAAAAATAAATATAAATATATGGAGGAGTTACTTTTGCATGCATGAGCGTGGTTAGATCTCGCCTGGAATATTCTAATCCTTAAAAATCACAACTTTTTACTGGCTTGACGTTTGCTATATATGCTGAACCTGGTATTTTATCTATTATAGTTTTATATATGCGTACGTTTGTTTTTAACTCTTTCTAAAACACAGGATAATTAAAATAGAGCTCTAAGGTGTGCCAAACTGGCTGAAGTGGCTATGCATTACCATGCTGTAATTTCCTTTGTATAACATTCCCAATTTTGCAGGATAGTAGTTTGTAGTGTTTGGATCAAGGAGAAAGAAGTCAACAAGAATCAATTTCCGGGATTCTTAAGCATGTAATAAAGATTAATATGATTGTGCTTGTCTGAAAATTCTAAGCAATTTTAAAGCAAAATTGTCTATGCCCAGAAATTCTCATGTGCAACCTTTTTCTTGTTCGTTTTTGTTTTCGTTTTTGTTTTTTATCTTGGCAATGGTAGCATCAAAACTTTGAGTTTTGTTATATATAACTATGCTGATATATATTAGTATCACTCCATGCAGGCATTTGAAGTAGGTGATCTTTGATTGGGATTAGTTTAAGATGGCCGGAAATGGTACTCATGCCTGTTTTAAACCCATGAAGGCAACCTCCAATGGGGTGTTCCAGGGTGATAATCCACTCGACTATGCACTCCCTCTTGCCATCGTGCAAATACTTCTTGTGATTGTATTCACTCGCCTTCTTGCTCTTCTTATTAAGCCATTAAGACAGCCTCGTGTGATTGCAGAGATTATTGTAAGTTGAAACTCCATTTTTATAACCTTTATTTCCTTTCAATTATATATATATATATATATATATATATATCTGCAGTGCTGTTTTCTAACGTTTTGTGTATCAACTATTCACATTTGATAGTGATGTAATTGTTGGTTTGATCTTGTATAAAGCATGTTTTAAACAATCTATATGTATTTTGCAGGGAGGAATACTACTAGGCCCTTCAGCTCTTGGTCGCAGTACAAAATATCTGAATGCAATTTTCCCACAAAAAAGTCTAACAGTGTTAGATACGTTGGCCAATCTTGGTCTCCTTTTCTTTCTGTTCCTTGTTGGCCTGGAGTTAGACCCCAAGTCCCTCCGTCGGACCGGAAAGAAAGCTTTAAGTATAGCTATTGTAGGTATTAGCCTCCCTTTTATATTGGGAATTGGCACGTCCTTTGCTCTCCGAGCAACAATTTCTAAAGGTGTACAAGGACCCCCATTTCTTGTGTTCATGGGAGTCGCTCTTTCAATAACTGCCTTCCCCGTTTTGGCTCGTATTTTGGCTGAGCTCAAGCTTCTGACTACTGATGTTGGCCGAATGGCAATGTCAGCTGCGGCTGTAAATGATGTGGCGGCTTGGATTCTTCTTGCTCTCGCCATTGCCCTCTCTGGCAATGAAAGTTCTCCCCTCGTCTCGTTGTGGGTTTTCTTGTGCGGCTTTGGTTTTGTAGTAGGTTGCATTTTTGTTGTCCCGCTGATCTTCCGCTGGATGGCGCAGCGCTGCCCTGAGGGTGAGCCGGTTAAGGAACTCTATGTGTGTGCTACGCTAGCAATAGTTTTGGCAGCTGGTTTTGTCACTGACACCATTGGAATCCATGCACTTTTCGGTGCTTTTGTGGTTGGAGTTCTTGTCCCAAAGGAAGGGCCATTTGCTGGAGCTATGGTGGAAAAGGTTGAGGATCTTGTGTCTGGTCTTTTCCTTCCTTTGTACTTCGTGTCAAGCGGATTGAAGACCAATATAGCTACAATAAGTGGGGCTCAGTCATGGGGCCTCCTTGTTTTGGTGATTACTACTGCCTGTTTTGGAAAGGTTTTTGGCACTGTAGGTGTTTCCCTACTCTGCAAAATGCCATTTCAGGAGTCTTTGGCTCTGGGTTTCCTTATGAATACTAAGGGTTTAGTGGAGCTCATTGTTCTCAACATTGGTAAAGACAGAAAGGTAAAAGTTATATTCTGCAATTAATGATGGGTTTAAATTTTCATTGAATATTGAAGTTTGGTACTAAAATTTCAACTCAATGATGTTGCAGGTACTTAATGATCAAACATTTGCTATAATGGTTTTGATGGCCGTATTCACAACCTTCATCACGACCCCTATAGTAATGGCAGTATACAAGCCAGCTAACAGGATGAGCAAAGCTCTTTACAAGGATAGATCCATTGGGATGAAAGACACCAACACTGAACTCCGTATTCTGGCCTGTTTTCACAGTATAAGAAATATCCCCTCAATGATTAATCTCATTGAGGCTTCCCGGGGGACAGAAAAGAAGGAGAGACTTTGTGTATATGCTATGCATCTTATGGAGCTCACTGAAAGGTCATCTGCAATTCAAATGGTACACAAGGCCAGGAAAAATGGGCTGCCCTTCTGGGATAAGGGGCATCGGTCGGATTCGGATCAAATTATTGTCGCCTTTGAGGCCTTCCAACAGCTGAGCCGAGTCTCTATTCGTCCAATGACTGCGATCTCAGCCATTTCTAGTATGCACGAAGACATCTGCACAAGCGCCGAAAGGAAAAGGACTGCCATGATAATTCTTCCATTTCACAGGCACCAGAGGTGGGATGGCACTTTCGAGACTACTCGAGCCGAGTATAGAGGTGTCAACAAGAAGGTTCTTGAGCAAGCTCCATGCTCAGTGGGGATCTTGGTGGACAGAGGACTTGGTGGAGCAACACATGTATCTGCAAGCAACGTTTCATCAAACATAACTGCGCTATTCTTCGGGGGTTATGATGATTGTGAAGCTCTTGCTTTTGGAATGCGAATGGCTGAGCACCCTGGCATTAGTTTAAACGTGGTTCATCTCTTGCCAAGTCCTGAGATGGTGGCTGCTACTGCTGCTCGAGAGGCAAAAGATGTCATTAAAGTAGATATACAAGATGACTCCAACATCTCAGCACTAAACCAGGACGAAAAGTCACTTTCTGAGTTGAAGCAAAAGATCCCAAACAACGTTTCCATTACATATGAACAAAGATTTGTGGAGAGCTCTAGTGAAGCGATCGCTGCAATTCGGCATTTCAGCCGATGCAACTTGTTTTTAGCAGGTAGAACACCCCAAGGTGTGGTAGCTACTAGTCTGAGTGTGAAGAGTGAATGCTCTGAACTTGGCCCTTTAGGAAACTTGTTGATTTCTCAAGATTTCTCCACCTCAGCCTCAGTCTTGGTGGTCCAGCAGCACCAAGGTCAAACATTTTTTACTCCAGGGGCATCATCAAAAGTAGAAGTTATGCCTGAGGAGACTTTAGAAACCGAGTGATTATCATTCTCATACTCCTATGAAAATAAATAATGACGAAAATTTTAATAATGACGAAGGTGTTTGTGCTCTTTAGTTTTCATGTTACTAGATTTCTGGCTTCTTTTTTCTTATACTTTACACATGTATTAGACAGTTGGAGAGCAATCCCAGTGTCCACTTGTCATCTTAATTTTAAATATACTTGTCTTAACATAATTGGTTCTGAGTACTTTGAGCTTGTATACTTACTATTAAAAAGTATAGTTGAAGTCAACAAAGCTGCATTATTACCATTAGATTATCACAATAATGTCCCCACTCCCCGCCAGTACCTCAAATGAGAATCAAACCTTTGGTTTTTGGAATAGTTAAATAAAGGGCTATGAAACTATGTATCTATAAAACTTTCTCTGTCTTTTTTTTTTAATTAAATCAGTTCTGTCAAAACAATCTAAAGTGGAGGCTAATAGTCATTGGTGTGGGATTCCGTGGAACCTTAAACCAAAAACCACTTTTCTAGTGTCACGTTCTAGTATTGACGGACAAACGATGTACAAGTACGACTTTAGTGTGAAAATATTTATAAAATACAGGTTTTAGCCAAAATAATTAAAAGAAAAAATTATTTTAAAACTTAAAAAGGAAAGGAATCAAAGGAAAACTTGAGAAATCTACAAAAAATAGGCAGGTGGGCAAGTGCTGGTGGGTTGACTTTGATTCGGTGTGCCCAAAGGCAGCTGTAACAGTCCACATCTTCAAACTAGATAGGGACATTTTCCCAAAAAAAAAAAAACACAAAAGAAGAAAAAGAGAAGAATGGGACAGAACACAAAAGAAGAATCCTTTTTATTTTCCTGGGAAAAATAATAGGGTCGGAAATGGCTCGTGGAAACTGAACTCTGCCATTCTCTCTTTCTCTCTCTCTTAAAAATTGTTTTTAAGGTCAAATTCTCTCTTTATTTTGTGACTCAAAACTCAGTTCCACTTCCACCTGTCATTCATTTAGTCTTTTTAAGTCTCTTTTTTGCCTAAGCTCTGATCCAGGCCGTCTTAAACTCAATTCACAGCCATTAGACTCGGCGATTTGATTCTGTTTCAATCGAAACGACACAGACCCATTAGACAGGTGAGTCTCTGTAGCTATTTGGTTCTATTTGCTTTGTCTATGGTTCTTGGATTTGTTGTTACGGATTGTTTTTCTTTTTTTTTTTTTTTTGAACCTGTTTCAATCAAAACGACAAAGACCCATTAAGGCTTAAGCAGATTGAAGTGTTTTTTTTTTTAAGAGGATGAGAAATTTTTAAGAATTTTTTGGTGTTATGAATAGTTGAAAATCATTATGCAGCAGAATCCCATATAATGTTACAATGGTTGAAATTTAAGGGGGAAATAAAAAAAGAAGGAATAAGGTTATGAATAATTGCAGAAACTTATATGGAAAATGTTACATTAGTATAAAAAGTAATATATGAATTGGATTCGTTTGTTTGATTCTGATAGCCATATTGGATTTGTCTCGTGGCTTTTTATTTGTTTGTTGTGGATGTGATTTAAAAGTGTAGATAAGGGTCCGTTTGGTTCCCAATTTAAAATCAATGGTTTTGAGTATATTATTTTATTCATATTGATTTGGAAAAGTTGGTTTTTCAAAAACAAATTTTAAATTTCAAAACTAGTGTTGGATAAGTTGTTTTCAATAATTAAGTTATAAAAACAAAAGAAGATAATAAGATCTGTTTCAAAGCGGATACCAGATAAATTTCAAATTTATTTGCTAGGATTGATGTTTTCGTTTATGTCAACCCTTTGAGTCAGTTTATTAATAATGGTCTAATGGTCTGCCTTATGTTATGTTGTATACCATTGTGCTGACGGCCTAACAAGAAAGGTATGAAACAATTGTAGCACTGAAGTCTCTTCAGATAGCCACTCTGTGGAGATTGAAACTGAAGTTGCTGCTTCAGTTGTAGAATTCGCTCTCGCGAAATGGCTGTCAACATTACTATGGAGGTAGGACCCGCTTGTCCAACTCCCATGAAGGCTACATCGAATGGTGCATTCCAGGGAGATGATCCTCTTCGTTTTGCCCTCCCTCTCGCTATTTTACAGATATGTTTGGTACTTGTTGTCACTCGAGTTCTTGCTTTACTTATGAGGCCATTACGACAACCACGCGTGATTGCGGAGATTATTGTAAGCTTATTTTTTCTTTCCTTTGCTTAAACCTAAGAAGTGTTGGTATAGTCTTGCATTAAATGGTACTGCTTATGAAAACTAGACTTGTGAGGTGCCAGATTTGATGGGAGATGGTGATCCTTCATAATAAATGATCCTTCAGATCCGGAGTTTGAATTTTTTTTCACGTTAAATTTGTGGTTTATAGTTAACTTAGCAATCAGAAGGTTGTAGACTGAAAAGTAACAGCTGATAGAGAAGCACATCATATCTAGAATTTTGTTTTATAGCCTTCTTCTATTTAAAATTTGTGTATACCGTACTGCTTGCTGAGCAAGTAATGAAAATATGTTCAATTGTCAGGGAGGAATACTACTTGGGCCATCAGCTCTCGGAAGGAACCAAACATATCTCCACAAGATTTTTCCACCCAAAAGTCTTACTGTGTTGGAAACTCTAGCAAACCTTGGTCTTCTGTTTTTCCTCTTCCTGGCAGGCCTAGAGTTAGATCCTAAATCCATTCGCCGGACTGGGAAAAAGGCCCTGCTCATTGCCATTGCAGGAATCAGCCTCCCGTTTGCTTTAGGTATTGGTTCCTCTTTTATACTCCGACAGACAATATCTAAAGGTGTAAATAGTGCTGCATTTCTAGTATTCATGGGAGTCGCCCTTTCAATAACTGCCTTCCCTGTCTTAGCTCGTATTCTGGCCGAGCTGAAACTTTTAACCACTGATATTGGTAGGATGGCTATGTCAGCCGCAGCAGTTAATGATATAGCTGCCTGGATTCTACTTGCTCTTGCCATTGCCCTATCTGGGACTGGTCAGTCTCCCTTTACCTCATTATGGGTCTTTCTATCTGGGTGTATTTTTGTAATTTGTTGTGTCCTCATTGCCCCTCCAATATTCAAATGGATGGCTCAGAGATGTCATGAAGGTGAGCCAGTTGATGAGATGTACATATGTGCAACATTAGCTGCTGTCCTGGCTGCTGGGTTCATTACCGACACTATAGGAATTCATGCCATGTTTGGTGCCTTTGTCATCGGAGTTCTTGTCCCAAAAGATGGTCCACTTGCAGGCGCTCTTGTGGAAAAAGTAGAGGATCTTGTATCTGGTCTCTTTCTACCACTGTACTTTGTTTCGAGTGGACTGAAAACCAATGTAGCCACTATTCAGGGGCTCCAATCATGGGGCCTTTTTGTTTTAGTGACATTTACAGCCTGTTTTGGGAAGATATTTGGCACTGTTATGGTATCCCTTTCTTGCAAAGTTCCTTTCCGTGAGGCTTTAGCACTGGGGTTCCTAATGAACACTAAAGGCCTGGTGGAACTCATTGTGCTCAACATTGGTAAAGATAGGAAAGTAAGTGAATACAGTTGTGAATTCTTAGTCTTTTGAAATAGTGCCTTTTTTTTTTTGGATTAAAAGATTGATTGCATATTATGTTTTTAATTTGCAGGTTTTGAATGACCAAACTTTTTCCATCATGGTACTAATGGCTATCTTTACTACATTCATCACCACGCCTGCTGTCATTGCAGTGTATAAGCCAGCAAAAAGAGCAAGAATAGCGAATTACAAGTATAGAACAGTTGAGAGGGAAAATCCAAACACTCAACTTAGAATCTTGGCTTGTTTCCATAGCACAAGAAATATTCCATCATTGCTAAACCTGCTTGAGGCCTCAAGGGGAACCGAGAAGCATGAAAAACTTTGTATTTATGCTATGCACCTCGTGGAGCTTTCAGAGAGGTCATCAGCTATATTAATGGTACACAAGGCACGAAGAAATGGATTGCCCTTCTGGAACAAGGGCCGTCGATTAGATTCTGGTAATGTTGTCGTGGCATTTGAGACTTACCGGCAACTAGGTAGAGTATCAGTCCGGCCAATGACAGCAATCTCTTCAATGTCTGATATGCATGAGGACATTTGTACCACTGCCGATGGAAAGAGGGCTGCAATCATAATCCTTCCTTTCCACAAGCACCAAAGGCTGGACGGCTCATTGGAAGTTACCAAAAGTGACTTCCGCTGGGTTAACCGGAGGGTCCTTGAGCATGCGCCATGCTCTGTTGGAATTTTTGTTGATCGTGGACTCGGTGGAACTAGCCATGTGGCTGCCAGTAACGTTTCTTCGTTCATTACAGTTCTTTTCTTTGGGGGTCGAGATGACAGGGAGGCCCTTGCTTATGGTGCTCGTATGGCTGAGCACCCTGGTATCAGATTAATGGTCATCCGCTTTCTAGTGGAACCTGAGATTTCAGGGGAGATTTCAAGAGTCGACATAGAAGGCAACTCAAGCACCAATGTGGGTTCAGTCGACAATGAGTTCTTGGCCAAGTTTAAGAAGGATAAGGCTGAGGACAACTCCGTCCAATATAAAGATAAACCAGTTCAAAATACTGAACAAGTTATCTCTGTCATCCGTGAAATCGGCCACTGTAATCTGTTTCTGGTGGGTCGAATGCCGGCAGGTGAAGTGGCCTTGGCTTTGAACAAGAGGAGCGAGTGCCCAGAATTGGGGCCCGTTGGGAGTCTGTTAACTTCACCAGATTTCTCTACAACAGCATCAGTGTTGGTTGTGCAACAGTACAATGGTCAGGAGGCCCTGAATATGGCCTCAGATACTGGTGAAGAGTCAACTGACAGAGACTGAAAATCTATCGATTGCAGCTCAGTATCTTTCTTAGTTTCTTTCTCATTCTGGATTGAACCACGTGGATGGACTAATAAAGTAGCTAAATGTTCCAAGCATGTAGAGTTGTATCCCCCCATTCTTTTTTTTCAAATAGTGTCTTTTCTTGTGGTTCTAAGAAGAGTAGTTGACCTTGTTGTCATCACAATGTCTAGTTAATTCACGGAATTTGATTGAGGAAAGAACATTCCAAAAAAAAAAAAAGTTACTACTTGCAGAGGAATATGCGTATGGAGATCTTAACCTTTAGAGTCTAACTACCTCATGCTGAGTACCTGTATTATATATTTATATACTTTCCTTCTTGTTTTTAGTGCGGATGATTAACTGCAAATGAATAAAGAAATTAGTTGTGGGGCAACCTTTTGTTAGTGGTTTAGTCAGCTTCTCACCTGATTAACTGCGATGACATAACCTTCTATTCCAACTTGTAAAAAAGAACACAGCTGAGTTAAATTTCAGTGTTACCAACCGCCTAACAAGCCATTGTCTTATAATTTTCGTTGAACCGTTTCCCCGTGTCATTGGCTAAACCTCTATTTGAAAAGATCAATTAGAAAAGAATAAAGTGAAGCAAGAACAAGCCTTGTTTTGGTTTGTGAAAGGGAAAGGAATTATGATGTTGAATGAAAAAACCTACTGAAGAAGAGTTGATGATGAGTAGAGCACACCCTACACTCTCACTTTGCCAAGTCCCCGTGTTTATTATTTGGCTCAACCTTTCTGTGAGCCTGAAAAATACTTAAAAGATGGATGATACCATCTCTCTTTGGAATGATATTACTCTTCTCATCAAGGAAGATTATATAATATTAAATTTCTGTTTTTCCTACTTGGCTTAATATACCTACCACTGTTTTAAGCTCTAGTTCCGTATTGAAACAGGCGCGTGCAAAAGATCAACAAGTATATTCTTAACTCAAATGATTAGACAAAAAGGACAGGGTGACACACTTCAAATTTATGCCTATAAATTATCCAGAAAGAATGTGAGAACCCATACATAATCAATATTCATCGACATGAAAGAAACTTCAGAAAAATTAGCTTGTTATTTCACTATGTTCCTTCTCATTGTAATAACATCTCAATCTGCCTTGGTGTCCAAGAAACTATTCCAAGAACAATCACCCTGCAGGCGTTTCGTGCTCTATTACCATGACATCCTCTTCAATGGCACAGACGCGGCCAATGCAACATCAGCCACTGTCGCAAATAAAACTCGGCTTGGCAACTTCAACTTTGGCATGTTTGTTGTTTTCGATGATCCGATGACTATAGATGACCAGTTGCTTTCTCCTCCTGTTGCTAGGGCACAAGGCTTCTACTTCTATGACAAGAAGAACGAGTACAATGCTTGGTTTGCCTACACTTTGGTCTTCAACTCTAGTGAGTATAAGGGTACTTTGAACATCATGGAGGCAGATTTGATGCCCGAAAAGACTAGAGATCTCTCAGTGGTTGGAGGGACAGGAGACTTCTTTATGGCTAGAGGAATTGCGACCTTACAAACTGATAATTTGCAGGGTGACTTTTATTTTCGGCTTAAGATGGATATTAAGTTATATGAATGTTATTAGTCTAGGGATAATATTTTTGAGTTGTGACGCATGTTTTTGTGTTTTTTTTTTTTTTTTTCTTTCTAAGATTTGGTTTGTGAGAAAGGGCTTTCTCTAGTTCAAGTACTAATATGTGTGCAAGTAATTTTGTATTTGTAATCTCAACTTAAACAAGTATGTTCGTGTTGTTGTTGTGTCCTAGCTAATGTTGCAACCACGTTATGTATATGATTGGTGAAAATACATGTTATATTATTACGTGGACTTTTGTGTAGAAATTTGTGTGTTTCTATAGTAACTCAATCTAACATATATAGAGAGAGAAAATTAGCCATCTACCGCCTTTTCAAAAAAGAAGTAGAAATATACGGTGGATCCGGTTTTTTTAGATTTGGTACCATATTGTTTAGAAAAATACTACTGTTAAAAAAATTAGAAAAATATCATTTTTTTTAAAATAATAACTAGTAACTAACAGCCAGTTTTCAAGTATTGGTAACTAGTAACTAATGATATTTATACCTAGTATATAACTAATAATTAATACTAGTAACCAATTTTCAAACACTAGTAACTAGTAGTAACCATTTTAAAATGATATTTTTCTAAAAACTTTTTAAAAAGTAATATTTTTTATAAAAAATGGTAAAGATTTGAAAAAAAAAAAAAAAAAAAATCTAAGCAAACATATTTTCATAGTTCTTTTTTGCTTTTATAGGTAAAAGTATTAATTGGAAACCCACATATATATGGCAATAATCTAATAAGTTTTTTTTTCCACTTATTTATAAGTTTTTTTTAAGCTGTTAGATCATTATTTAATAATTACTATGATTTGGGTAGTTACACATTGTTTAATACTCTTTCTCTACATTTTTTATCATGAAAAAATATGCGTAATAAATTTAATTGGACAAAAAAATCCTGGAAAAAAAAAATTAGATTGATGCCCATAATTATATGGCTTAGCTTTTCATGTTTTCCCTCGAAAATTTTTTAACAAACGTACGGTTTGGTCATGCACACGGCAGATACCATACTTACTAATTTATCAAGTCTCTTCGATTTACATGTTAAATTAAATTAAATTTATAACGAATTTTGAGGAATAACTTAGTTTTATAAGAACTAATGGTGATGATGATGATAATTATGCTAATAAAACAATGCGCACCATATAGCTAGTTTAGCTGGCCCATTAACTGACCAATCAAACAAAGACTGACAGATAGGGTTTAATTCTTAAGTCTGCTTCATGACTAGTTGTATTTTTCTTACTTTCGTGCATTTAAAGTCTTCAGTCTTTTTCATATAACAACAATAAGAGTCCATCTTTCCATATCTGAATTGGGTGGTGGGAAGGGCTGCGTCAATTAACTTCTATGACTCGAGCGTTTTATTCTTTTGAAAGTGGAGGTCGTTTTAATACCTTCAATTTTTATCATCCTTATCAATATTGATTATATATATGTTGCTAAAGTTTGGAGATTAACACGCCCTTTAGTATGATGAAACTATAAACTTCTCCTTTGATAAATGAAATATCCTCACACGTTGCTCCATGTCTCGCTCTAGTATATATATTAATTCTTACAACTCAAAAGAGTTCCATACACGTAGTCAAGCTTCTATAAACTAACCTTATCGTGTTTAATTGGTCATGATATTTGCTAATTAATAAATGTATTAACTTTTAGAATGAATGGTCTTTAGAGGCATTCGACACTAGCTATCATCTTAGTTTGAATGGAATATTTAAAATTGAGGGAATAAAGTAAGATCGAATATATATCGATTCATTTCACGAGTGTGTTTCAACAAATAATTATCAAATAATAATTTCGCACACTACGAAGTGACAAAATTGACTTGGAATTTTCAAGTCTATGGATTAGGAAAATCTTGTCCTCAAGTTTGTTTTGATTTTGTTTTTGTTTCTTTTCTTATGTTAGTTGGGGTATAAAGTTTTTTTTTTTTTTTGGTTATTAAGAGAGTGAACATGAAAAAGGTGCTATTACCTACAAATTCCAATTCATATATCTCACTGCATAAGATCAAAATATTTGAAAGAAATTCCAGTAGAGTGTACTTAAATAAAATTAACATTAACGCTAAGGACGTGGCATATTGGTTTTAAGCCAAATGTTATTTCAAGTGGGATTAAAATAAAAGTTGGACCTGATATTTTCTTGGAAAATAGACCTACATATATACTTTTTCAATGACAAAATGTTCCTTGCTATAATGTAGCTAATACATGAAATTTTTTCTAATAACTAATAATTTCGTTCATTCTAATAATCAATTAAAGACAAAGATTGAACATACAGATGAACTATAATAGAAAAACAATCAAATCAAACTAGTGAATTCAACTGATGCCAATGGAGGAAAACACTGTGCACAAGATACAAATAACATACACAAATTCACATTGGACACAAATAGAGCTCCACCAGAGACCAACATCTTTCGCACTTTTAAATCACCCTCCACCACCCAAATTGACTATTTCAATTGAATCTTCTATATAAAGATATCTTTGACAATATAAATTTTTTATATATGGATCTTAGAAAGTTCAAATATGAAAGAAACTCACAAAATACTAAAAACAAATAAATATATAAAATTAAATAAAGCCACACAGAGGAATCTGGTCGAAGGCCAAACTACCATAGAAACAAATCTATGGGGAGAAGACCCTCAAATAATATATGGAAGAATCATCCAGAAATAAGAAAATAAAAGATAAAAATTAAAATTAAAAAAAACACCAATAGAGAAATCCTAAATCATCACTCATAGGTGGTTGTGGAGGCATGTGTTGTAGGGGCATGTGCCTGCTGTAATAGCTTTTTTTTCACGAATTTATAACTAACAAAATTTAAAGAAAATTTTACTGCATCCCACTTAATTAAAATCTACAGTATTTTTAAAGAATAATACTAAGTATGCTAAAATTTGAACTAAATTTTAATACTAACATACACATGTGTGATTAATTTATTTATATTAAATTTTAATATATTAATTAAATAATAATAGTTCATATGTGATATCTAGCATGCATCGTTCATTTTTAAAAGATGGAATGATTTTAACTCCAAGGAAAAAACCTAAAAAAACTTTTTAAAAAAAACAAGAAGCCAAGGTTTCCGGGGAAAAAAAAAAAAGTAGTTAAAAGATGATTTCGTAAGAATTCATCCCTAATCTAATGCTTTTAAAAATAAGATTTAATTATTGGGTCAAGTACCAAGGTCCAACTGCTTGCCCTTTTAAATTCAATTTTTTTCCTTTTGAGATACACAAATAACCTTTTTGGCATCAGTTTCAAAAAATATAATTTTTAAAAAATCTTTTTTCAAAAAAAAATGGATATGACTTTTCTTCTCTATTTACTACGCCGAATCGGCAATGACCATAAATATATATTAGACGGAAAAAATGGATGCAATTAATCTTTTGAATATAGTACACAATAATACAATTTCCCTAAATTTTTTGGACGCAAACTATTGAGAGAGAGAGAGAGAGAGAGCGCTGATAATGCCCCCTGAAAATAATCTAATCGGCATAAGTGTAGACCCGAATCTTTTCACAACTCTTACAGGGCTGCAATTAATTTGTGTGAGAATATACAAAATATTGGACTAATTAATAACATCGGGCATATGTCCCCACTGAATGTTTTTCATATTTCAAAACTTGTATCTAAGTCTTCTGAAAATTCGATTAATTACCTCACTCAAAATGTAAATTTCAACAATGTTCATGGTTTCTAAACTAAAACATCAAAGCAACTATGGTCTAACTCTAACTATTACATGCTTTTTTATATCTAGTAAAAATATTTACTCTGCGTCTTAACTATATAAATTCCTTTAATTAATTCTAGGAATTCAATTCTTTCCGGTTTTTGGCTAGAAAAGAGAGGAAAACTAAAGGCTAAAGATAATTAGGAGAAAATTAATCCCAAAAAGAAGCTTTATAATTAATTAATGCCAATATACTGAATTATATTTTAGGCTCCACCCTGATGGCGATTGATGCATCTAGCCGTATGCTAGTAGGTAGGAACTAGCAATTAGCAAGGCAAACTATATATCACCAAGAAGAATACCACTGAGTAGAGTGACGTAGCGGCCGAGTACCTACTACTTGGAGGTTAGGAATTCAAATTCAAAACGGGGTTCGCTCGTGTTAAATGTAGGATTAAGTTCCTTGGTCTCTACCACAACCCTTCCTTTCGCGGGACCCCCACTACTCTATTTGGGGGGACTAAGGTGATGCGCTCTAATCCCTGTTGGGTAGGACTTCCTCGGAGAGCATGCTTGTAGTGAATATTCTTGATGTGGGATTAGATGCTCTTATAGTCAACCCCAAAGAGGATTGTCACATTGGATGCACTCATCCTCTCCTTTTCCCTTCAACAATATATATATATATATATAGGCATTAATTTAGTATGTATTTTTTTTTCCCTATATATATATAGATATCGTTTTATCCGATTAAAATTTATCATGAACATTTTGATAGTAAAAAGTAAGAGAGAGAAATAGCATTAATAATACACGTTTTTTCAAACACATCATTAAAATCGATAAATTACCATTAAATGATGATCCAATAGTTGAAAAAAAAATCTCTATACATAGGTAAAAAAAATACCTATTAAATTGAAAACCTCTCTATATATATATATATATATATATATATCTCACTACGAAGAAAAGTCTAATAAGATATGTAGGGAATTATGAAAAGGCATATTAGAGTATCCTTTTAGTTACCAAAATAAAAAATATTACTAAAAGATGCTCATACAATTTTGGAATTTTGGACATGTTAAATATCATGTTAATGCTAAATTTTAGCATTTGAGTAAAACATGGCTCTCCAATGGATGGTGTATAGTATTATACATAATTTTTAGTATATGCTATTTGTTGTGTCAAATATAGCATAAAATATAGCACATTCTAAATTTTAACATGTATTGTTATTTATAATATTGCCACTATATTATACATAATATGTTCATGTGTTTCACAATATTATTAAAATTCAATGTATGTATTTATTTTTTCATTAAATTTTATTCATAAGTTTTCCTTACTAAATTACAATCAATTATAATTAATAGGAAAATATTTTGTTATTTATATTTTTTTTTTGCACTGACTAATTTGTTCATTTATATAGACTTATAAATTGGTAGATAAAATTAATTTTTATGATCACTAATTAAATGATAATATAAGAAGAGTATATAATAGAAAAAATATATATTTTAAACATGAAGTTAATATTTAAAATACAAAATAGTATTTTTTTTAGCATATATACATGTGAGCAAAATTTTTTAAATTTGATATGTCATGCTAAATTTGGCATTAATATACCATTTTTTTGCATAATGCATTAGAGATTGTCTTACCCTTTCACAGCAACTTTGCCAAAAAGTAGTAGTAGTAATAATAATACTAATACTAATAAAAATAATAAATAAATAAATACATAAATAAATAAAAATCCTAGAGAATGTAAGTGACACAATCATGCATGCAGCTAGCTTATATAAAGGACAAAGGAGCTCTAAGCAAATTGAACAATAGTAATATTAATAACAATAATTTTGCATGAACAATAGTAATATTAATAACAATAATTTCTCTCTCTCTCTCTCTATTATTCTTTAATTAGTTATATACTGATCTTCTGATCATATACAAGACAACCAAGAACATTGGCAAAGAAAATTTCTATGATCTTTGTTATCTTCTTCGCGCTTTTCTCTCTAATAATATCTTTTTTTTCTTCTTCTTCATTAGCCAAACCATTAAAGAACATTGGCAATAAGAACCCTTACAATAAGTACAAGCCATGCAAAAACTTAGTACTCTACTTCCACAACATTATCTACAATGGTAAAAACGCCGCCAATGCCACGTCAACCATAGTGGCAGCGCCTCAAGGAGCCAACGTGACCATCCTGGCTAGCCAATTCCACTTCGGAAACGTCGCCGTTTTCGACGACCCGATAACCCTAGACAACAATCTCTGGTCCGAACCGGTTGGTAGGGCTCAGGGTTTCTACATCTATGACACCAAGAACAACTTCACGGCCTGACCCGGCTTCAGCCTTGTCCTCAATAGCACCGTGTCTGGTCGGGCCACCATCAGCTTCAACGGAGCCGACCCGATTATGGTGAAGACAAGGGACATCTCAGTCGTCAATGGGATCGAAGATTTCTTCATGCACCGTGGGATTGTCACTATCATGACTGATGCTTTTGAGGGTGAAGTTTACTTTAGGCTTCTGGTTGATATCAAGTTTTACGAGTGTTGGTGATTGACTTTGACTAATCCAAAGCTTATTGGGGGTATTTTTGTCCACTTCTTTGTTTCGTCGTTTTCTTCTCTGTTTAGTGTCAGTTTACTCTGTTTTACAATTTGAAGGTTTTATTAGGGTGCAACTAGTGTAACAATTTGAAGGTTTTATTAGGGTGCAACTAGTGTTTCAAAGCTCAGGGTTTCTAACACTTATATTTATAAAAACTAAAAAAAAAAAAATACAAAAATACGAAAATTAAGTTTTTCTTTTCTAATTTTCATACAATTTTTATTAAAAAAATATCACTTTTAAAAAAAATTTAAAAATTTACTATTTTTTAAATAATTACTGGTTACTAATTTTTGAAAACTAGTTATTAGTTATTATTATTAATTATAAATATTTTTGGTTACTAGTTACTAATTTCTAGAAATCAATTATTGGAAATTAGTTATTATTTTAAAAATAGTATTTTTTTTAATATTTTTTAAAATAATATTTTTCTAATAAAAATCCTACCGTACCTAAAAAATACAAAATTATCGTATTTTTCAATTTTTGTTTTTCAACTACCGTATCTTGTCTAATTTTCCCATGAATAAATGTATCGTTGGGTTCAAAGCCCGATATAATAGAATTCGGTTCGAGTTCTCACACTTCCAATATAATAAAATGTTTCTACTTTCTTTTAACTTGCGGAAATTGACGGGGATAGTGCATTTTTTACACAATTGGACGTTTTTAGAATTACATTTCTAGTACTCTTCAAAAATCTTAAAGACTGAAATACCCTCAGATGGAATCAGTTGTGAGAGTTTAAAAAAAAAAAAAAAAAAAAGAAACTGAGAGGAAGGAGGGACGAACTGTGAAGCTCCGCTCCCTCCTCCAAATGCAACCACTCTCTCTCTCTCTCTCTCTCTCTCTCTTGTGTAGCCGAATATCTATCTCTCTCTCGTTCAATCCAATATAGGGGTATGGCATGACCTCTCTCTGGTCGATTATCTGAAGAATAATGGCCCTAAATCTTAAAATGATGCATCAATTCGAGTTTTAAGCTCAATCTCCAAATCTGGTTTCTTGCCTTTGTGTTGCTCAGAAGAAACTAGGTCAGTTCTCTCAATTTTTGGTTCTATTTCTATCAATTTCTTGATCTATTCGGATTTTATTCTTTATCACCCTTAATTTAGTTTAATATATTCAAATTTTGTACTGTTTTTTTTTTGTGCTTTTTTTTTTTTTTAATTTTTTTTGAGTTTGATGCTGAAACTCGATGTTTCTTAGTCAATCGCTCTTAAACTTGTTGTTAATCTTCATTAATCATGATGTTTGAGGTTTGTTTGTATTAGTTTCCTTTTGCAGCAAATGAGTTTATTAACTATACCTCACTTGTTATTCATTGTTTATTCTGTTAAAAAATGTTGCGATTCAAGTGTTTGTGAAAATGCCTATGAAAACTTTTATGAGTTTCTTACAAATTCATGATTCAATTTCAAGAGACTTATGAGCTAAGGACCTGTCATTTATATGACTATTATATGTTACTATTATAGAATTATCATTTGGTATAAAACATTCGTGGAAAGAATCTTCATGATGATAAAATATTTTTGTAAAATATTCTGAATTTGAATGCATCTCTGTAGAAAATAGAAGGAAAAAGTCTCTAGCGCTTCTTACTCGGAATTTCGTAAAGCTTTTTTGTTTGCACTATTGTAAGTGTATATATCGGATTCTTTTAGAACTAGATTATTTCTTCTTTAGTTATTAGCATGACTTAATATTTCAATATAATCTTTCAGGCGGATTTGATATCCGTGAATGAAGATGCAAGGTTATTACTTGGGGATGCTCACAATTCATCAATAATGAGAAGTAATTAAATTTGATATTTGGTCCTTCAATCTTCATCTTTTATATGTGAAGAAAGAAGGCTTTACTACTTTTTCATTAACATGCTCTTTATTGTATTCATTTTAGCGAAAGTTAGGCGACTATATGATATCTCTATTGTGTTACTATTATAAAACTATACTTTGCTCCCAACCCCAATATGAGGAGGAGAATCTAGTACTGGATTTGGCAATGAGTAAAGAGAAGGAGTGAGATAAAATTGTTTTTCTTTTCCTATCTTTTTTGGTCATATGACTCTGCTTTTTTTTCCCTTTAGTTGTGGCTGCATCAAGCTATAAAGCCCTTTCTCATGTTTTTTGCTTTTGATCTCAGTTCATGCTCCATTCCAGAATAGTAGATAGTGATAAGTCCAATTTCAAGAGACTTGTGAGCTAAGAACCTGTCATTTGATGTCTATTATATTTTAAAGTTTTTATGACTTATTAGCTTATGTCTTCTAGTTTTTAATTTATGTTACTATTATAAAGCTATCATTTGTGTGTGTTTCTGTTTTATTGTGACAATCATAGTTTTTCAGTAAAGAATATATAATGTTATGTGTTTTCAAAATGATTTTGGACTGAATTTATGATTACTAATAGATTTTGGAACTAATTTTTGTGTGTTTTGTGGTGGTGGTGTAATTTGTGACAATAGCAGTTTTGTGCGTGTTCGATCATCAAAAATTGTGACTTTAAATTATAAATCATGTAAATACTAATATAAAAAGTGTAGATTCTTGAGCTATCATAAATTTTATGACTGTCAAGAATTGTATAATTGTAAGTAACACATATATAACTATTAATAAATACAATAATATGGTTTTTACTGTAAAAATTAGATTTATGTTTAAAAAATGTGATAAAAGCCATTGTTATCCAATGTGAAGACTTATTTTATTTTTGTAAGATAGACACAAATTTTGTGATTTGTAATTAAAAATCAGGATTACATGGCACAAAATTATGAATGTCATGAATTGTGTGATTGTAAGGTATCATATATATAACTACTAATAGGCATGATTTTTCTGGTAAAATTAGATTTATATTAGAACTACTAAGTTATTGTTGGCCAATAGGAATACTTATCTTTCTTTTATAAGGTTGGCATAAATTTTGCGATTGAGAGTCACAAATCAAGGTAACATATAAAGATTATAAAAATCACAGTAATAGGATCTCATAACATTCGTAACAATGTAAAATGAGTACGAGTAAAATTTGTGACCATAATATTCGTAACGATATAAAATAAACTATGAACACCAATCACGAAATTATGACTACTAGTAACAAAATTGTGAATAATATAATAATTTAAAATATACCTAGAAAATGTGTCCTAAAAATTGTGACCATCAATTATAAAATTATGACATTGTCATGTTTTTAAAAATTCACAATAGATTATTTTTTCTCTATCCAAAAGATACCATAAAAGTCATATAAATTCGTATTATAAAAGTCATTTTCATAAAAAGAGACTAAAAAAGTTCGCTTGCCAAAAAAATTGACCAGCCACGTAAATTCCCTTTAACTCGATGGTTAGGTGAGTCCTTTCTATTTTTGAGTGGTATTAATTAATTAAGTTTTTTCTACTTATTTGTTATTATTTAATTGAATTTTACTACCCAAGTTTGTTCATTCAATTAGAATGTCATTAGCAATATATTACAATATTGCATCAATCACAAAATAACAAATAATTGTCACATCAAAAGGATTAGAATTAGTACTTGGTATTAGATTTATCATTTCTTTTACGATGAAGACAGATTGTGCCAAGAATACTAGAACGGGTTAGAGATCCGAAACGACGTCGTGTTGTCAATGAAGTGAAGATTGGAGGAGTCTAGGTCTTTTGGGATTGAGAAATCGTTGGGTGGGAGTTGGACTTGGGATAGGTAAGGAAACCTCGACTTGAATAATGGGGCCTGGGGGACCTGAGGAATGTTCCTGGGGGCACACCTCATACATTTATCTTCTTAAATGTTTCTGTCAGGACATGAGGAAATAAAATTCAAATTTGAATATTTAGATTCTTTGGATATATATCAACAATAAATTTAGAAAAAATTAAGAGATGTGGCTTGTGCAAATTGAGTTATTAATCAAAGCAAATAAAGAGAGAGGATTTTATAGTGGTTCAGCCCCGAAAAAGATGAGCTTACGTCCACTGTTTTTCACTATTTTATGGAAAATTACAAGCACTCAAAGTTACAATGTCTCGTCTGGAAATCTCTCTCAAATTGGGAGTCAGAATCTCGAAGTCTGAAAATTGGAAAATTGGAATTTTTCATCTGAAACATTGAGTTCCCTTTATATAGGTGAGGGTAACCCAATGTTCCTAATTGTGAAAATGGGTAACTATACAATCGGGTAATACAATTCGAGTAATAATATAATTAGGTAACCACTCAAAACGGGTAACTGGTCGATCATAAATAGGAGACTTTGTTTCCCTTTCCTTGCAGGTTTCCTGTTTGACGAAGCAGAGACTTGTTTCCCTTTTCTTTCGGAAGAGGTCGCTCACAACCTATACAGAGAAGGTCGCACATAACTTATGTAAAAGAGGTCACACAATTACACGGAGGAGGTTGCATATAACCTAAGCGGAGGAGGTCGCACATAACTTACACGGAGGAGGTCGAACTTAACCCTTACTCATGCGACCTGACATAGGATTTTAGACTGCACAACAATTACCCCCCAGCTCCATTAGTTCTTTAGGACAAAATGGAACTTCCTTTTAACGTGCGATCTTAAAAATGCGATGTCATGACCTAGACTTGAGATCTTTGAAGAGTCAAAGAGTCGCCAGATTTCAAATCTCATCTCTCAAGATCACGCGTATCTTTTTCTGACAAACGGAAATACGTGTAGCTTTTTCTAAGAAAGATAGCAGAACTCGAGAAAGCCTAAGGACATCAACCGTCGTTTTCAAACCAAATCTTTTCAAAATTTAAAAAATTCTGATTTATCTTTGGAAAAAATTAAATCCCGCGTAAACTTCGGCCTTCAGATCAAATTCCTTGATCTACGGCTATGATTTAACGGTGCTTCGAGTATAAATATCAGAAACCAATCCGTTTCTGTTTTATTTCACTGTTTCCATCTTTTCTCAGAAAATACCGAAGTTTCAGAGAACCCTAAAGCGCCGTTTCGTCCTTCAGCTCGCACAATCACAGTTTCTTCTCCGACGAAGTTCAAACCATCTCAATCCCTCCGCTTCTGAAGAAAGGTTAGTTCATTTCTTCTCTTATTTCTTTTCTGTTCTTAAAAAAATAATTTCAATTTTTAGGAATAGAAACTCATCCCGCATTGAAGTGAAATGAGAATTATTTTTATCCCCCTTTTTCAGTCCGTAAAGTAGACTTACTAGATAATAACCAGAAATGAACTCGTGAAAAAGAATTTTTAGGGTCTGGTACCTTAGTTTATTTCCCGACGAACTGCTCGAACATTTATTTTCTGACGAACTGCTCGAACAATTTTTATGAATCCTTAGACCTCTTAGGGATGAGCTTACTTGTTAGTACAATCCTAGGATAAATACCCAAAGTGCTGGCATAGTGAGAATCCTCGATGCCTAAATCCCTGCGTATTTCTTTTCAGATGTCTAGTAGTGATGAATTTAAGGAAGGGAATGCATTTTCCGGAGATTCTGACTCGAGTGTTAGTTCCATAAACCTTGAATATTACCTCGAGCCGGAACCTGAAGTAGAAATAATAGGGGTCAGGCGAAGTAGTCCTCGCATAGGTGATCTCCCACAAGACCAGTGGCCTCAACATATCAGGGATGCCACTGCATTCTCATCAGGCTATCAATATGTAGAGGGGAATTGGTCATGTACCAATATAAGAACGAGCTGCACATCGAAAAAACTCAGTAAAATCGCGAGCAGTTATAAGATCGCCATACCCCTTCACCTACCTATGGAATTTAACCGACCACACACTCCCCCACATGGACTCGCTTCTTTTTCTGAGGCAGTCCTGAAGTGTGGCGTGCATCTCCCACTCCATTCGTATATAAAATCGATTATTGATTACTATGGGGTCGTCCCTTTTCAATTGACCCCTAATACCTATAGATATATGGTAGGTTTGTATATACTATACCATAAATTAGGTTTAGAAACCCCTTCACCTGAAGAATTCGCTTGATTCTACCAAGTGAGATCAAACTCGTCAGATCTTGGCTTCTTCTATGCGAGCAAATGGTCGAACCAGGCAATAAAAACGATCTACGGGGTTCGCAACAACATGGGAAAGTGGAAAAATCCATTTTTCTATTTTGACTATGCGGCTAACGACTTCTTTCAGAATCCCAGTAAGTAGTCTTCCAATTTATCGCCTTTTTTCTATGTTTACTTTTATACTGATCGCATTCGAATGTCATCGCAGATAACAGGGATCGACTCGGACTCTCCAGGGAACAGCTCGCAAGGGTATATAAAATCAACGACCTTCCAATTAAGGAATTTAATTGGAAGGTACTAGGAACTTCAAATAACCTGGTCGCTTGCGATCTGCTTTCAAAGGGAGCCGCGTTCCCAGACCCCCCAGTTCTTTCATCTAAGCCATCAAGCTCGAAGAAGAAGCCAAGGGAAAGGACGAATTTAGGTGCCTCGTCTTCAAGAATTAGAAAACGAAAAGCACCGGCCACCCCTCCAACCTCAGAACCTTCATCTCCAGAGACAGTGTCACTACCAGCTCCTCAACCAGCTCCACAAGAAAAAGGTAATTACACGTGCATTCTAATTACCCTTGTACTATATCTCCTCGCTCACTAACATATCTGTACAGAGATGGTCATCAGTAGCGGCTTGCGAGCACCACCTTCAACTCTCGGGTCCATGGCAAAAACCAAAATACCCGAGAGTACCCCGCCATCGAAAGGGAAGGAAAAGGTCAACAGCTCGAAGAAAAGAAAAGTTGCCTTCGAGGACTTCCTAGCAAGCTCGCCTCCACCACAGCCTCAGCCAACGAGTCATCCTGAACCACCCACCGAGGCTGCCACTTCTTCGGAACCGATCTTGGCAGATAAGGGTGAAGAGCTCTTCGCACTCCTCAACCAATTACCAGAGAATGCTGGTATGAGCGCAACTTTCATTGATCGCTTCACATCTGAGGAAGGCTGGGAGCGGATGAAGCGACGTTCTGCCAAGGTCGCTTTTGGATCTGCGATGAGGATGCTGGCCAATGTAAGCTTTTCTATCTTCTCCTCGAATGTATTCTCATGGTGTTAACAATTAGATTTTTTTTTTCTAGACTGCAGCTGCTGCTGTCCTGATGCACGACCCGATTCTTGAATGCTTGGAGAAGGCTGAAAAAGTTGAAGAGATAACGCAAGCGTTCGAGAACTCGGAGAAGGCTCGGGAGGAGGAGAGAACGGCCTTTAACTTGGAGAAGCAGCAGATGCTCGAGGACCTGGCCAAGGAGAGACTCGAGAAGCAGAATCTCGAGGAGAAAGTCATAGAGCTCGAGAAGGCCATTTCTGAGCATCCGGATCGCATGAGGGAAGCGACCACTGAGGCGGTTCACAAAGCTATTGAGGAGTTCAAGGCGACTAAAGTCAAAGAACTTGAAGATAAAGCTAGTGATATCACTTCGTCGACCATCATTTTCAATATTTTCTGCGAACATCCGGATTTTGACTTCTCCATCCTTGGCAAGGACGTGGTCGAGCTCGTGCAAAGCTGGAGGGAGAATACTGCCAAAGTTGGGGATGGCGGCGTGAGCCCTTCCGCATAACTTTGTTCTTTTTTTTTTTAATTATTTTTAGAACAATGTGGGCTTGGTCCCCCTTCCTTTTTGTGCATGTACGGGTGACTTTCTTTTAATAAATATTATTATTTTTTCTCATGCTCCTGCAAAACAATGAAAACACAACAGTAATTTTAAATAAGTAGTCAATCACAGTGATTGATCAGTACGCTTTTAGCGATTTGAATCCGACTAACTTAAAACGAGTTTTAAGCGTTAGGATAGGTTAGGTCACTTAAGAAAACAGTCAATACGAGTGATGCAAACTCTAACTGTGTTTCAAAAGTTCCATGTCAAAATAAAAAATAGCAATATATCACTTCGAACAATGAATGTTTTGCTTAGTTACTTTTCTGTTCGAGGAGGAAAATTGCGTAATACGACATGCTGAGGCATGAAGCGAGGA
>JXTB01000362.1:221820-240680 GCA_002914805.1 Parasponia andersonii
CTGCCACGACTGACGCTTTGCCCGCTGTCTCGACTGACGCTTTTTCCACTGCCACGACTGATGCTTTGTCCGCTGTCTTGACTGACGCTCTCTCCGGCAGGTGGACCATCATTGTGCGAGACGTCGCATCTTTTGCTGCAAGTTTTAGCGAGTTGTTATAACATGTCCTCGCATCATATTGATTTCCTCGCACCTCGTCTACCCCGTGTTGGGTCGGAAACTTCATTGTTAGATGGTAGATCGAGGTGACGGCTCGAAGTTCTCTCAATGTCGGTCTTCCTAGCACAGCATTGAAGGCAGAGGGGCAATCTACCACCAAAAACTGGGTCATTATTGATGAAACCCTTGGATAGGTCCCAACGCTGACCATCAGTTCAATCATGCCCATAGGCATCAGGCTGTCACTAGTGAAACCATAGAGTGGAGTAACGGCAGGCTTCAGGTCGCTCTCATTCAACCCCATCTTCTTAAAGGCGTCGAAATACAGGATGTCCACAGCACTCCCATTATCGACCAATACTCGCCACAACTGTGTGCTTCCACAGTTAATTTTTATGACCAGTGTGTCATTATGCGGATAATGGACCTCCCTTGCATCCTGCTCTGTGAAAGTAATATCCATATCCGGTACTCGTTGAAGCTTGCGTGGTCGCTGCTCAAGATGCATGACGTTGGTTAACGGCTGCTGTCGAGCTTCTCGCGCATACTTGTCCTGTGCTCTCTTGGAATCTTCTCCAACGTACGGTCCTCCGAAAATAGTTCGCACCTCGTGCTGAATTTCTGGAGGTCGCTGTTGGTCTTCTTCTCGCCTTTCGTCGTTCTGCCTGGTGTACTGCTGCAGTCGCCCCTCTCTAATCAGCCTTTCAATTTCATCCTTCAGGGCAAAGCAATTATTAGTATCATGCCCAATATCATTGTGATATCGGCAGAACTTGTTGGGGTCGCACTTTGTCCTGTCCTGCTTCATCGGTTCTGGTTGTCGGAATCGCTCCTTCTGGTTTGTGACCGCATAGATATGATCTATGGGCACGTTTAATTCAGTGTGATTGTTAAACCGCATGGGAGCTCTTGAAATCTCCTGTCTTTTGGGTCTAGGCTGATTCTCATTCGTCTGTTCATTATTCCTCTTGTTTTTCTTATTACCGTTTTTGTTGGTAATGACCGCATCTTTAGTCGCATCTTTCCTTCCTTCTTTTTTAGTCTTTTGAAGATTCTCGCGCGAAGATTCTAAACTCGGATGCCGACCAACTCTTCGGT
Organism: Parasponia andersonii; assembly: GCA_002914805.1. Lineage (NCBI taxonomy): Eukaryota > Viridiplantae > Streptophyta > Magnoliopsida > Rosales > Cannabaceae > Trema > Trema andersonii. Next base: position 223,078 of record JXTB01000362.1, read on the forward strand.
AGAAGTCTTCAAGAGTTCTACACTCTCGCTCAAGTAATTCCTCCCAGAGTTTAGTTTCTGGTCGCACCCCAGCCATCATGAGAGTTAAAACTCCTCCTTCAGGTGGGTTGTTGACCTTTGCTAACTCTGAGGTGAATCGATTGAGATAAGACCGTAGAGTCTCCTTTGGACCTTGTCGGATCGCAGACAAACTAATAAGTGGAACAGTGAAATTCTTTGCAGCTTGAAACTGTCTCAGGAACGCCGTTTGAAGTTGTTGCCAGGACGAAATTGAGTCAGATTTGAGTCCTCGGAACCACTTCTTAGCTGCTCCCGAGAGAGTTACAGTGAAACATCTGCAACGTGCATGATCATTAACCCGATATAGTTCCATCAAGTCACTGAAGTGATCCATATGGTCCTGTGGATCAGTTTTCCCATCAAAAGTGTTAATGGTGGGAAGTCTGAATCTAGTGGGAAGGGCTGCAGCTCGAACCTCCTCGCTGAATGGCGACTGACGATACCCATCAGCGAGCTCATCATCCCAACCAGTAAGTGCATCTAACGCGATCCTTAAATTGTGAACATCGACGTTCAAAGGGAAAGCATTATCCCTTGTTGGCGGCACAGGCGGCCTTCGTTCGTTATCCTGATGCATGGCGGGTTGGTCAGGTCGAGTCTTCTGCGATCTGTGAGAGGACTCCAGTGAAATAGTGCGACGAGACTGACTTTGGTCGTTGTGATGCGATATGGATCGATCATGACTACGTCGTCACTCCAAATATTGTCTTAGGTCTGCAGGATCTTGTCTCAACTCTCTGCTAATTCTTTCGAAGACGCTCCTTGATGGTCGTCCTTGTTCGCCGCTCAAGCGATCTTGACTATTAGTGGATTTACGAGAAGGTTGTACACGATCACGGTTTGTACTTGAACTCTCCGTACCAGATTCTGGAGGCAAGTTTGCGACCTTGCTTTTTCTTTTGGAGATGCGATCTTCATGACGCTCTTGCTGAGTTTTTGGCTGGCCGCATCTTCTTGTCTCTAGGATTTGTATTCCTTTCTCAGGTAATTGAGCAGGACGTTCTTTGGGACGTTCGTGTTGTGGTGGGGTCACCATTTGCCCTTCAGCAAGTCGTCGCAGGGTGTCATTGATCTGGTAAGTGACTTGCTGAAGGTTCACCAGTGTCTCCTCCATACAATCCTGTCTCTGGGACAGGTTCTCTGTTGTGGTCATAGTAGGCTGATCCTGAGCAGGGTCTGCCTGTGTAGCAGCAGTACTTTGAGGTTGGTTTTGGCTAGTTCCAGTGACTGGTAGTGTTTCTAGTGTTTGCCATTATTAAAAAAGTAGAATTTGACAAACTTTTCCGCCGGAATAGCCCTCCTTCTAGCGCCAATTGTTGATGGAGGTTTTATCAACAATAAATTTAGAAAAAATTAAAAGATGTGGCTTGTGCGAATTGAGTTATTAATCAAAGCAAATAAAGAGAGGATTTTATACGGGTTCAGCCCCGAAAAAGATGAGCTTACATCCACTGTTTTTCACTATTTTATGGAGAAATACAAGCACTCAAAGTTACAATGTCTCGTCTGGAAATCTCTCTCAAATTGGGAGTCAGAATCTCGAAGTCTGAAAATTGGAAAATTGGAATTTTTCGTCTGAAACATTGAGTTCCCTTTATATAGGTGAGGGTAACCCAATGTTCCTAATTATGAAAATGGGTAACTATATAATCGGGTAATACAATTCGAGTAACGACATAATTAGGTAAACACTCAAAACGGGTAACTGGTCGATCATAAATAGGAGACTTTGTTTCCCTTTCCTTGCAGGTTTCCTGTTTGACGAAGTAGAGACTTCTTTCCCTTTTTTTTCGGAAGAGGTCGCTCACAACCTATATAGAGAAGGTCACACATAACTTATGTAAAAGATGTCACACAACTATACGGAGGAGGTCGCATGTAACCTAAGCGGAGGAGGTCGCACATAACTTACACGGAGGAGGTCGAACTTAACCCTTACTCATGCGAGTTGACATAGGATTTTAGACCGTACAACATATATAATATGATTGCATATTTTTTTTAATTTATGTATATATATTTTAATTATTGAATCATTTAACAATTATAATAATATAGATGATAATTTAACGATTATAAAAAAAAAACCGACATAATATATGTGTATAAGCGCAGACAGAGTTTTCATATATGTGTGTTGGAGCGGTTTCTCACCAGTCGTCCACGTGTCTCCTACTGTTGATGCTGGATTCTCCAACTGTTCACGTGTCCTTGCTGTCTCAAAGCTCTCTGAACTCCAAGCAAGATCGGAGAGACGGGGGTGGCTACCTGCAAAGACTCTCTGATGCTTAAGTCAATGGTTTATCTTTGTGTTTGGTAGCAAGGAAAAATCTCAGTATGAATATCTATCTCTTTTTTTATGGATTTTTCTTCGTCTTTCTTTTTGTTGCTCATAGACTATTTTATATATATCAACTTTTTATGTGGACATGCCCCTCTCGGGAACGAATGGCTTCAACATCTGTAGTCCTGAGATAGTCAATAGCATGGTTCTCTATCTCTGGAAAAATAATGAGTACCTTTCACCTCAAGATCTTTTTTAATTGTGACGGGCCGATATTTCTGTGATCTCTTCTGTGTTACCGTNATCCAGTCTGAAGACCCTTGGGGCTTCCGACCCCTCCGACTGTTGAGGTAAGGGTCGCTGTTCCCAGACAGCAGACCCATGGGGCCTCAGACCGCCAGCTGTCGTGGTTGGGGTCTAACTGGCTGGACCGTCTAGGATCAATTATGGGGACCCTGGGGCTTCTGACCCCTCCGACTATTGAGGTAAGGGTCGCTGTTCCCAGACAGCAGACCCGTGGGGCCTCAGACTGCCAAGCGGGCGTGGTTGGGGTCTGACTAGCTGGACCGTCTGGGATCAGTGATGGGCTCTGCCCTAAATTCGGACGACCCAAAGGCCGATGGTAAGATCACGTGCGATCCGCGTGGCCCTTCTCGTGGTACAAGGTTCAGGAACGAGCCCCACAACTGCCCCATTTCCCTACTTGATAGATTCGTGTCTATCAAGTGGGGAAACCGTCTCTTCGCTTCTCCAACCTGAGGGACGCACGTGGCACCCTTTTCCCGATGCGGTGATACGCCATCTCTCATCACGAGATCTATTTGAAATTTGAATTTTTGACTGTCCGGTTTCTTTTATTCTTTCCTCTTCTAGAAAAATTTTTCGGCTTCCCTCCTTTAAAAACCGCAACTGTGTTTATCTGCCATTTTACCAAAACTTTCAATCGCCCCAATCTCTCAACACCTTAAGATTTCTGCTTCCTTATCTTCCAAAAACTTTCACTCTCCCAGTCGTCTTTCGGAACAATGGCTTCGAACCAAGCTCAGGAATTGCGATCTGTCACGGACTCAGAATTAGACTCATTGAGGAGGCAGCTCTGCTTCCCCAGAGGAGTGACGCTTCAACGAGTCAAAGGTCCCGCCGACTGGTACCTTCGGCCCTACGCCCCCGACGGTACCATCGTTTTGGGCAGGAAGCACCTGGATTGCCTGCGATTCCACCGCCCACTGCCGCAATCTTTATGCTCAGGTCATGCTGGATTTGGGCGGGTCCTTGAAGATGCCCATGTCCCTGTTCTAGAGGTATATCACGTCGATCGGCATGTTGAGCTCGTACTTAGGTAGAGGATCACGGGTTGTCTTCCTCCTCTTGCCTCCTTCCAACCCGTCTCGTGCCGGGACCCTTCTTGCTTCGGGGCCGGCCCTTGGCCCGGAGAGGGCCTCTTCATCCCTTGTGGGGCCGGGAGTTGTATTGATGTCGTCGTTACTGCAGCAGAGGTCTTAGGCGCCTTCTGGCGGCTTTTCAGTACCCTGAACACCCCTTTTGACTTGGCCTGGACGTCCGCCATGTCGTATAGTAGGTTTAAAAGGAGGTGGTCTGATAGCATTGACCCCGGCTGCAGGCTCCGGACGAATGAGCCTGCAGCTTGGACTGAGTCTGCATTATGGACCAGCGACATGACTTCGAGGAAACGCGAGAGGTACTCCCGCGGGGATTCATCCGCGGCCTGTTCCAAACAGTCCAGGTCTCGCATTGTTTCTTGCTGTTTTCGGGCACCCGCGTACTGCCTCAGGAAAAGTCTGCAGAAGTCCTCGAACCCATTGATGGACTTTTCCAGGAGCTGCCTGAACCATAACAGGGCTGGTCCCACAAGGGTCGTAGAGAAAACTTTGCAGGTTACAGCCTCGTCCCTGGTCTCTAAAGCCATCTTCTGCTGGAAGTGGTATATGTGGTCGAGGGGGTCAGTTTTCCCCTCGAACGGCCTGAAGGTCGGGGTCGTGAAATCTCTCGGCCTTGGTTCCATCTGGATCCAGTCAGCGAAAGCCGTCCGATTGATGCCTCGCATGATTTGTTCCGCCAGATCGTCGGGGGTCTGACTATGATGGTTGTCGAGTCTCTTTCCCAACTCTGCCATCATTTCTTGCTTCCAGTCAGGGGGCATACCCCCAGGGCTTTCATGGTGTCTTCCGCCCATTGCCCCCCTGGTTTGGAAAGGTCTCGACTGGCTTTGCTGTCCCCCCTGCATTCGCGACCCGGACGGGGCGGGAGCCTCTCCCCGCGGTTGGCTTCCGAACTCTTGCTGGACTTCTTCGTCGAAGTCTTCCCTCCGCTGGGTCCTATCTTCACTGGCCAGCAAACCCTCGAGGTGAGCATTATCTCTGCGTACCTCTGCAACTTCGTCCCTTAGACCCAGGACGGCCTCGTGGGCCATCTCTGCCTTTCTGTTTGCTTCTGCCAGGGCGGCTAGCATCTGATCCAGCTTCTGCCCCAGATCTGGTCGTTCATCTCGGGAGCGTCCTTCGGCATCAGGACGGGTGCTCCTGGTTGTCATTCTTGAAAGTGCCATCAGACGTTGTATGGCTTTTTTGTTTGGGGAGGGCGCGGTTGTGAGTTTCTCACTCTCTTTTCCACGCTCAATCTTTTCCCACAGACGGCGCCAAACTGTTGGAGCGGTTTCTCACCAGTCGTCCACGTGTCTCCTGCTGTTGACGCTGGATTCTCCAACTTTCACGTGTCCTTGCTGTCTCAAAGCTCTCTGAACTCCAAGCAAGATCGGAGAGGCGGGGGTGGCTACCTGCAAAGACTCTCCGATGCTTAAGTCAGTGGTTTATCTTTGTGTTTGGTAGCAAGGAAAAATCTCAGTATGAATATCTATCTCTTTTTTTATGGATTTTTCTCCGTCTTTCTTTTTGTTGCTCACAGGCTATTTTATATATATCAACTTTTTGTGTGGATATGCCCCTCTCGGGAACGCATAGCTTCAACATCTGTAGTCCTGAGATAGTCAATAGCATGGTTCTCTTTCTCTGGAAAAATAATGAGTACCTTTCACCTCAAGATCTTTTTTAACCGTGACGGGCCGATATTTATATGATCTCTTCTGTGTTACCGTGGCCTGATTTTCGCCCACTCCTACGGCTTCAATCTGTCAGCAGCAAGATTTGGGCAAATCGCTGTTCTGTCAGGACGGCTTGTCCCTGCGCACACACCTACCCAGAAACGCATTAAATGCTCTGTCTGGGTCTGGAACTGTGGGGCTGCTTTCCATTGTATCCAGTCTGAAGACCCTTGGGGCTTCCGACCCCTCCGAATGTTGAGGTAAGGGTCGTTGTTCCCAGATAGCAGACCCATGGGGTCTCAGACCACCAGCTGTCGTGGTTGGGGTCTGACTGCCTGGACCGTCTGGAATCAGTTATGGGGACCCTGGGGCTTCTGACCCCTCCGACTGTTGAGGTAAGGGTCGCTATTCCTAGACAGCAGACCCATGGGGCCTCAGACCGCCAAGCGGGCGTGGTTGGAGTCTGACTGACTGGACCGTCTGGGATCAGTGATGGGCTCTGCCCTAAATTCGGACGACCCAAAAGCCGATAGTGAGATCACGTGCGATCCGCGTGGCCCTTCTCATGGTACAAGGTTCAGGAACGGGCCCCACAATGTGTATGCGGGCGTGTTTTTTTAGTAATGTGTGCGCGCTAGTTTGTTCTCAGAGTTTTTTTTTCTTTTCTTTTTTTTTTAAGGGGCGGTGTGCGACAACATATCAAACATTGACATTATATTTAATCAGCACAACTTGAGTAAACGACAAAAAAAAAAAAAAATAAAATGTCATGTACCCAAGGAAGCGACATTAAACTAAAAAGACATCGAGAAATGACAACGTAATCAACAAATAACAACAGAATAATTAATAGGGATAAACAACAGACTTTGACAATAATTTGAGGGGGAAAAAAATGGACTGAGACGATAAAACGAGGAAAACGACAATTAACATAAGAAAGGATCACAGCCTGAAACGACAGTATAATGTGATAACGACAACAGCTTACAAAAGACATGATCTGGAGAGAAACGTGAGCAAGATATAAAACGACATCAATCATGAAGGACAACCACCAAAAAGGAGAGCAACGTCCTAAAACGACATCACTATTAAAAGGAGATCATTTGGAGAAACTTTATAACCGAATGACATCCCAAGTCTATAGTGATTTTCTTCGGTGGGTAAGTTTCAACCTCCAATTAGGTACGGAGAAGCAGAGTGGGAAACACTAACGTAAATTATCTCATACCCTTCGCGTTGTCATATTCATATATATATATATATATATATATATATATATATATATATTTTTCCTTATCATTTTTATGGCTTCGGTTTCCGAAACTTGAAGAGTTCAACGGAGTTTCAATTTGACCCATTGATTATTACAAAACTTCTCAACCATCCTATTGGTCCCAAACATGTTCTTATGTACCCAATCATTACGTTAGTCGTAGACACCAAGCCAAAAATAAGCAACAATTCGCGGATATATAAGGTAACATTCTCATATACATTTTGTCACTAAATTTACCTTCTAAGCCAAGCTAATATAGACAAATACCTTAACAGTAATAAATTCACAATAACCTCAATTACGTTATCAGATCTTGTACTATATAATGTAAACAACAGTATCAACCCTCAGCCTAAAGAAAACTTTACCCACTAAAGCTAAAAAAATAAATAGACATAAAATGCTACACTCTAAAACTCTTTTTTTCCTCTTCTTTTTCCTACTAATTGGATTGTCAAGGTCATCCTATTCTAAATCTCGCCAGCCTTGTAAACGGCTAGTTTTTTACTTCCACGACATTATTTATAACGGCGAAAACTTCGAAAATGCGACTGCTACCATCATCGGCTCGCCTAGCTGGGCGAACAAGACCAAGCTGGGGGGATGGAACCATTTTGGAGACTTGGTAGCATTTGATGACCCCATTACCTTGGACAACAATCTTCATTCGACCCCGGTCGGCCGAGCACAAGGGTTTTACTTGTACGACAAGAAAGATGTGTTCACGGCTTGGCTCGGCTTCTCTTTCGTGTTCAACTCGACGGAACACAAGGGGAGCTTGAGCTTTGTTGGGGCTGATCCGTTGATGAACAAGACGAGGGATATTCCGGTGATTGGTGGGACCGGTGAGTTCTTGATGGCTAGAGGAGTTGCCACTTTGATGACCGATGCTTTTGAGGGTGAAGTTTATTTCCGGCTTCGTGTTGATATCAAGTTGTACGAGTGTTGGTGATCATGATGTCGTAGTATTCTCTATCTATACATATGCAATATGTATCTAATTATGTCTAATTGTATATAAGACTGGCGCGCTTTTATTTGTATGTTTTGTTTGGTTATTACCGTATATGTGTGACAATTGCAACAAAAATATTGTTGATTCATTACAACGTACGTAGAAGCTTAATTTGATCATCCATTGCCGACAAGAAATTAAAAGATTGAGTTAGCATATTTTTCAGTTGAATAAAGAAAGACAAAAGAAGCTAGCTTCAAGATAATGGTTTTTACGTCTAAGGAATAACTTCACGGTAAAAAAGGTGGCGTATTCATAAATTTTATTAAAACTAACTCTCGATATCATGTGACCTGTATAATTTTATCTGAATACCCTAATTAAAAATACCCAAATTAATCTTCTCCTTTATGAACCACGTGTTTATTCCAAGTTTGTTCTTAACCTCCTTCCATGAATCTTATTACAATTAGAGCAGAGGAGGTGAGTCATTATCACGTCAAATCTAATCTTTCTAGATATAATTTTTTGAACTCATATCCGGTTTTTTCAATGTTCGACTATGATTAAAAAAAAAAAACAATGTAGTTTTTTCCAGATGTAATCAAACATTTTTATCCCAAAGAATTTTTACTAGATGTTAGATACGTGGGGATAATTTCATATTTCTAGTATTTTTTTTTTCATTGAAAAAATATTTATTTTTGTAAATAAGTTACAATTTGTCACATATATTCCACCGTAGATATTAAAATATGGACAAATTCAATAAATACCCCAAATGGATTGTACATATTAGAGATGTAAGTATGAGCCTGGGCAGTGGCCAAGTACTAGAGCCGTTTCTACTATACTGTCGTTTATCTCGTGGCTCGCTAAACATAATGGACTAGGCTAAAATAGGCCGATGATCCGTGAATTCTTTTCAATACATAAAAGATAATTTTATGATCTCTTTTGAGATATTTGATAATTTTTTAAATGGTTATCTGCAAAAAGTAAAAAAAAAAATACTTTGAAATACAGCTTTTCTATAAATTTAATCATATCTATTGGTTTATACAAAATTATACCTACACATATTAAATCTCAATAAATTTGTACTTTATGAATATAGATTGACCAATAAATATTTAGCCAACTCAGGCTAGCTCAGTTGGTCCAAGATTTGAGGGATGTGTGTGTGAGTTTAGGAAAGTCAGGAGTTCAAACCTTAGTAGAATGTGTGTTTGTGTTATTTTTTTTAAAATTTATAGTAAGTGGTAGTTATTAGTTAAACTCCATTTAAAAAAACAAAAAGATTGACCAATTAATATTTCTCACCAATCTCGGAATCTTAATCGAGGAAATATTATTTATGCTATTGACTAACACACAAAAAATTATTGAAAATAACTTAAAATAATTAACACAAATATGAAGTTATATATTTGTAGAGATTAAAAATATAAAAATATAATTTTACACTTTCAAAAGACAAAAACTGGGTTATAATTACACAAATAGTATATTTTAAGATAATTTTTTGCATTTATATTTTTTAAATTCAAACCATGTCACTCCAAGCATGGGTCCAACCAAGGCTCGTAAGTCTTCCAGACTTGGTATGTTGTGTCCTTCCTAACCCATTTATAGAATAGAGAAATTGATATAAATAGTAGTAATTTTAACTAAAATGATTTTTTTAAGAATATTTTGAAAAATAATTTTTCTAATAATATTTTAGTGTTTTGTATATAGAGAATTACATAATTTATAATTATCGATAGAGTTATAAAAATTATAATTTAATAATCACAAATTATATGATTTTTCGTCGTATAATTTGTGACACTATCAAATATATTAATTTGAAAAGATTACTGAAAAAATCATTTTATGCCAAATCAGTAGTACCTAGTTTAATTTTCCTATAGAATATGCACGTAGGATGAGATGTCGAGGCTATTCGGGTCCATCAAAAACAGGTGGGATTATTGCCCTTGATTCATATTCAAGTATTATTCTATTTTAGTTGGCATATTTGTTGATGAACCAATTTAAGTTAAATTCTGGTTTTTAATTTTCGGGCCTTATTTGGAATTGCTTTTGGAGGATTACTTATGTTTAGTAAAACTTCTTTTTGGCCAGAAGATTTTAAAATATAATATGTGGTCACCTTTCACATATAATTTGAGAAGGAAAGCAAATGTTGGCATGAGTCATAAAAATAGAACGAAAACCGAGGAAATGATTGACAGCTTTGTTTTGATTCCAATTCAAAACTTCTCCTTTTTGATCGCAGCAAAAATTTGTCTTTCATTAGTCCCCAAACACTTATTTTTTTCAACTTAATGTTACAATAATTTTACGGAAATCAATTTTTCCTATTAGGTCCTATGCTTTGAAAAATGTCTTGTTTAATTTTTCTTTTTTTTTTTGGGTAAAGATCTAATAGAAAATGTTTTATAAAATGGTATTGCAAAACTTTTTTGCAAGTTAATTTAATGAGTATACCAGTACTGATTTTTTAAAGACTTTTAAAGAAATTTATCAAAAATGTCAATATAAATTTATGTAAATACGTACCTTATTAATTTAGTTTTTTGTTAAAAGAAATTATTATAAGGGCCTCTTCCAAATGTTTAGAATAATATAAGCATTCATCATTCATCCATTACTAATAGGAAAATTGATAAACAAATCTGTTGAAAGTGGATTATCCTCATGATCCGGATTAATAATTGGCCGCTTTCCTTCAAGAAGCCATTTTATTGGTGGGATTCGCGACTATATATAGACTACAGTATAGGCACCATTAGCCAAGTAGCCCATAAGAGTGCTCGCAAAAAAAAATATCACAATTATTTTAACCATTTACGCTGATTTGCTTAATATATATATACATGGGCACCAATCTAGTAGGTATTTTTTTTTTAATTTATGCATAAGTATCAATTTGACTAATGAAAATTTAGAATGTACATTTATTTATTATAAAAAGTAAGAGAGAGAAAGAGCATTAATAATGCACGTTTTTTCATGCACTTCATTATAATCATTAGATAACCATCTAATGATNTAAAAAATAAGAGAGAGAAAGAGCATTAATAATGCACGTCTTTTCATGCACTGCATTATAGCCATTGGATCACCATTAGATGGTGATCCAACGGCTAAAAAAAAATACCTACCCATAGGTAAAGAAAAAAAAGACCTATTGGATTGGCAACCATATATATATATATGTATATATATATATATAAAGGAAAGGATGGAGTAACAAGCTTAGATATCTTTTGTGTTGGTGTTCATAAGTTTAAGAATGTTCTTTGAGCGTAACCATAGGTTTAAGAATGTTTTTTAGGTGTGGTTATAAAAATTTTAATATCGTTCAAAAATATTTTTCAAGATCTAGGTAAGTCATCGTTATTGAATAGTGGGGCATTGAACTATCAAAGAAATATCCTCATATTTAACACTCCTAAAAGAGCCACTCAGATTCAAACTCACGATTTTCAGCTTCCGTGACAATAACATTGTCGCTAGACCATCTGTTCAGTTGTTGATTTGCTTATTAAACTAAAGCTTAAACAAAAACTAAATTAATCACAAGTAGGTGTGAAGGATTTGGATTACATATTGTGGGGCCCGTTCCTGAACCTTGTACCACGAGAAGGGCCACGCGGATCGCACGTGATCTCGCCATCGGCCGTTGGGTCTTCCGAACGTAGCAGTCAGAAGCCCCAGGGTCCCCATAACTGATCCCAGACGGTCCAGCCAGTCAGATCCCAACCACGACAGCTGGCGGTCTGAGGCCCCGAGGGTCTGCTGTCTAGGAACAGCAACCCTTACCTCAACAGTTGTAGGGAACAGCATTTAATGCATTTCCGGGTAGGTGCGTGCGCAAGGACAAGCCGTCCTGACAGAACGGCGATTTGCCCAAATCTTGCTCCTGACAGATTGAAGCCATAGGAGGCGGCGAAAATCAGGCCACGGTAGCACAGAAGAGGTCACAAAAATCTCGGCCCGTCACGGTTAAAAAAGATCTTGAGGTGAAAGGTACTTATGATTTTTTCTGAGATAGAGAACCATGCTATTCACTATCTCAGGACTATATATATTGAAGTCATGCGTTCCCAAATGAGGCATGTTCGCACAAAAAAACTTATATACATAAACCAGTCTGTGAGCAACAAAAAACAGAGAGAGAGATCTATAAAAATAAAAATAGATATTCATACTGAAATATTTTTTTCCTTGCTACCAAACACAAAGATAAACCATTGACTTAAGCATCGGAGAGTCTTTACAGGTAGCCACCCCCGTCTCTCCGATCTTGCTTGGAGTTCAGATAGCTTTGAGACAGCAAGGACACGTAAACAGTTGGAGAATCCAGCATCAGCAGTAGGAAACACGTGGACGACTGGTGAGAAACCACTCCAACAGTTTGGCGCCGTCTGTGGGAATACCAGGTTGAGCGTGGAAAAAAGTGTGAAAAACTCGCAACTGCGCCTTTCTCGAACAAAAAAGTCATACAACATCTGATGGCACCTTCAAGAATGACAACTAGGAGCACCCGTCCTGATGCCAAAGGAAGCTCCCGAGAAGAACGACCAGATCTGGGGCAGAAGCTGGATCAGGTGCTTGCCACCCTGGCGGAAACAAACAGAAAGGTAGAGAGGGCCCACGAGGCCGTCCTGGGTCTAAAGGACGAGGTCGCAGAGGTACGCAGAGATAATGCTCACCTCGAGGGTCTGCTGGCCATTGAAGATAGGACCCAGCGGAGGGAAGATTTCGACGAAGAAGTCCAGCAGGAGTTCGGAAGCCAACCGCGGGGAGAGGCTCCCGCCCCGTCTGGGTCACGAATGCAGGGGGGACGGCAAAGCCAGTCAAGACCTTTCCAAACCAGGGGGGCAGTGGGCGGAAGACACCATGAGAGCCCTGGAGGTACGCCCCCCGACTGGAAGCAGGAAATGATGGCAGAGTTGGGAAAGAGACTCGGCAACCATCATAGTCAGACCCCAGACGATCTGGCAGAACAAACCGTGCGAGGCATCAACCGGACGGCCTTCGCTGACTGGATCCAGATGGAACCAAGGTCAAGAGACTTCACGACCCTGACCTTCAGGCCGTTCGAAGGGAAAACTGACCCCCTCGACCACATATACCATTTCCAGCACAAGATGGCTTTAGAGTCCAGGGACGAGGCTGTGACTTGCAAAGTCTTCTCTACGACCCTTGCAGGACCAGCCCTATTATGGTTCAGGCAGCTCCCTGAAAAGTCCATAAATGGGTTCGAGGACTTCTGCAGGCTTTTCCTGAGGCAGTACGCGGGTGTCCGAAAACAGCAAAAAACTATGCGAGACCTGGACCGTTTGGAACAGGCCATGGATGAATCCCCGCGGGAGTACCTCTCGCGCTTCCTCGAAGTCATATCGCTAGTCCATAATGCAGACTCGGTCCAAGCCGCAGGCTCGTTCGTCCGAAGCCTGCAGCCGGGATCAATGCTAGCGGACCACCTCCTTCTAAACTTACCATACGACATGGCGGACGTCCAGGCCAAGTCAGAAGGGGAGTTCAGGGTACTGGAAAGCCGCCAGAAGGCACCTAAGGCCTCAGCCGTAGTAACGACAACACCAATGCGACCCCCGGCCCCACAAGGGATGAAGAGGCCCCCATCGGGCCAAAGACCGACCCCGAAGCAAGAAGTCCTGGCGCAAGACGGTTTGGAGGGAGGTAAGAGGAGGAAGACAACCTGCGATCCTCTACCCAAGTACGAACTAAACACGCCCATCGACATGATATACCTCCAGAACAGGGACAGAGGCATTTTCAAGGATCCGCCCAAATCCGGCGTCCCGGAGCATATGAAGAATAGGAGCAGATACTGCCAATTCCACAAGGACTTCGGGCATGACACCGTTCACTGCCGCAATCTCTATGCTCAGGTCATGTTGGCGGTCCACGCTGGCAAGCTTGGGCAGTACGTGAAAACCGACGAAGCCCAACCACAGCAAGACGCTGCCAGGACTGAGAAAGGGAAGCAGGTCCAAGCTTCAGGGTCGGTAGAGCAGACCCTTAGGATAGTGCTGACTATCATGGGCAGGCCTGAGCTGACCCACGATCAAGAAGAAAATCAGAAGTGCCTCAAAAGAGCCGAGGGCAGGGCAAAGCACTTGAAGGGGATGGGCCACTCCGTCAACAACGTGGTATCAGGAGAGGACCGCACAAACGCCGTCCCCATCGTTTTTACTCAACAAGACCTAACCACGGTGCGCCAGCCTCACGATGACCCCCTGGTGATCAAGCTGCAGATCGGCTCCGCGTTGGTTGGGCGGGTCTTGGTCGATGGTGGGAGCAGTGTCGATATCCTATTTCTCAACACGTTCGACAATATGGGTCTGGATAGGAGCGCACTCAGGCCAACCTGTCAACCGCTTTTCGCTTTTGACAGCACCAGGGTCTGCCCTTTAGGCATTATTACCCTTAGCGTCTGCGCAGCCGAAAGATGCGTGGACGTGGATTTCATCGTCGTCGACTGCCAGTCTTCCTTCAATGTCATCATGGGAAGGGGATGGATCTACGCCATGCATGGGGTCGCTTCCACCCTCCATCAAGTTTTAAGATGACAATCAAAGGACGGCACGTACACGATCGACATCAAGGGGGATCAGGCCTCGGCAAGAAAATATTTTTCGGCCGCCCTGAAGGGAGTCGACGCGAGCGTAAGCGCCGCAGCCGGAGACGGATAGCAATCAAAGGACCGCATGCCAGCATACATGAGACAAGTCAAAGAAGAGTCTGACGGTCCGCAATCCACGATCGAGGAGTTGGTAGCGGTCCCTTTGAAAGAGGAAGATCCGGCGAAAGTGATTCTAATCGGAGCGTCATTTCCGGAGGTACAGAAGAGTGAAATGTTGGGATTCTTGAGGCGCAATGAGGACGTTTTTGCATGGTCCCATGATGATATGCCGGGGATAAACCCCGCACACTCCTGCCATCGACTGAATATAGACCCCCATTTCCCCACGGTCAAGCAGAAACCCCGAAGATTCGCACCGGAGAAAAATAAGGTGATCAATAAGGAGGTAGAAAAGCTGTTAGAGAGCGGTCTAATCAGGGAATGCACATACCCGCGGTGGGTATCCAATCCAGTAGTGGTGAAAAAGAAAAACGGCGACGATCGTATATGCATAGATTTCACCAACTTGAACAAGGCTTACCCCAAGGATAGTTTTCCCCTGCCAAGAATCGACCAAATGGTGGACGCGACGGCGGGATTCAACAGGATGAGCTTTCTGGATGTCTATTCTGGATACAACCAGATCCCCCTGTATGCGGAAGACCAGATCCACACCGCTTTTATCACAGAGCGAGGTCTATACTGCTACAAGCGCATGCCATTTGGCTTGAAGAACGCAGGGGTGACCTACCAAAGGTTCATGAATAAGATATTCGCCGGGCTGCTAGGGAAGACTATGGAGGTCTACATCGACGACATGGTCGTGAAGAACAAGGAGGATTCAGACCATCTCAAGCATCTAGATGAATGCTTTCGGATTCTGAGGCATCATCAGATGCGTCTGAACCCCAAGAAGTGTGCATTTGGGGTATCCTCTGGACAATTCTTGGGACACATCGTGAGCCGAAGGGGAATCGAGGCAAATCCGACCCAGCTGACCTCGATCGCGAACGTGCAGAGGCCCTCGTCTGTTCGATAGGTCCAACGCCTGGCCGGGAAAGTAGCCGCCCTCAGTCGATTCGTATCCAAGATGTCCGACCGATGCAAGCCATTCTTCCAATGTCTGAGAGGGAACTCTACAACCGTCTAGGGGCAAGAGCAGGACAAAGCATTAGCAGACCTCAAGTTGTATCTAAGTCGACCACCAATCCTGGCTTCCCCGTCGGAGGGGGAGCGCCTAGACACTTATTTGGCGGTATCCGAAGTAGCGATCAGCGCCGTACTATTCATCGAGCAAGACGATAAACAAAAGCCGGTGTTCTACATAAGCCGCATACTCTTAGACGCCGAAACCCGATATAGTGTGGCAGAAAAGCTAGTCCTCGCTCTGATCAACGCAAAAAGGAAGCTCCGGCAGTACTTTGAGGTGTACTCGGTCACTATATATACAGATTTCCCCATCCGCCAAATCTTGGCCAAACCAGACCTGTCGGGACGACTGACCAAGTGGGCAATCGAGCTTGGGATATACGACATCAAATATCAGCCTCGGACGGCGAAGAAGGGGCAAGTCATGGCAGATTTTCTGGTGGAAATCGAATCCTTTGGCGAGCGGCATGACTTGGATCAAATGTCACAGCTTCGCCCCCCATCAACCTGGACGCTCCACACGGACGGATCCACGAATGCCTCGGGGTCGGGAATCGGGATAGTCTTGCATACCCCAATGGTCCTCAGGGTTGAGAAAGCACTGAGGCTCGGTTTTCAGGCGACTAACAATGAGGCCGAGTACGAGGCATTGTTGCAAGGCCTCGAGTTGGCATTGCATTTTGGGGTGGAGGACATCGCCGTGAAAACCGACTCGCAGTTGATCGCAGGTCAGGTCAGGGGAGACTTTGAAGTAAAGGAGCCGAGGCTGCACAGGTATTTCTCCAAGGTGATGGGGGCAAAAGCACGTTTTGCCAATTTCAATATCGAGCCGATCCCCAGGGAAAAGAACCAGAGAGCCGACGCGCTGGCTAAGAATGCATCAATCGGGGGCACCGCTGAGAGCATAGAGGTTTTGTTTGACGATGGAGGCATGACAGACCCCCTGCAGACTCCTGCGCACCACGTACTCGCAACTATCACTGCTGACGAAGGGTGGATGAGGCCCATCACGCAATATTTGACATTAGGGAACCTGCCCACCGACCCTCGGGAAGCAAGGTCAGTCAGACTAAAAGCCGCAAGGTACTCAATGATCGGTGAACAGTTATACAGGAGGTCGACAATGGGTCCGATGCTATGATGCATAGGCCCCGTAGAAGCACAAAAATTGATGGAGGAGATCCACGAGGGAGTATGTGGCAACCACTCGGGCGAGCATAGCCTCGCCCACAAGGCTCTAACGGCCGGATACTTTTGGCCATACATGATGACGGAGGCAACCAAATTCGTAAAAAAATGTGACAAATGCCAGAGGTTCGCTCCGATGAAACATCAACCCGCCGAGATCCTCCATTCAAACATAACTCCCTAGCCGTTCGCCAAATGGGGTCTGGATATTGTCGGAGAGCTCCCCAGAAGTCCAAGAGGAAAGAGATACGTCTTGCTGGCCACGGACTATTTCACCAAATGGGTAGAGGCCGAAGCTTACACGACAGTTAATAAGGCAGACACAATTAACTTCATCTGGAAGAGCATAATCTGTCGATTCGGGATCCCGAGGGAGATACACGCCGACTATGGCACGCAGTTCCAAAATGCCAAGCTTAAAGAGTTGTGCGAGCTATATGATATAAGGCTCAGTTTTTCTTTCGTAAACTATCCTCAAGGGAACGGTCAGGCGGAGGCAACGAACAAAGCTATATTCAACAACATCAAGAAGAACTTACAGGAGGCTAAAGGCAAGTAGTTAGAAGAACTGCCAGCTGTTGTTTGGGCCCATCGAACCACAGAGCGGAGGTCTACTGGGAGAACACCATTTACCATGGTCTACGGATCAAAGGCTGTAATCCCGACCGAGGTCGGCCTCCCGACCCTCCGCTCCGAAGTGGTAAGGGATTCCCCCCTAAACGAGTGCCAGTTAAGCCATAACACAGATCTCCTGGAAGAAATAAGAAACATGGCCTTGGTCCACCTGGCTTCATAGTACCAGCAAGTGAGGTCCTACTACGCTAAAAAAGTTAGTCCTCGACGATTCAGCACTGGGGATTGGAACCTAAAAGCCAGGACCGGGAATTCCTCAAAGCTGGACTCCAATTGGGTCGGACCCTATGAGGTAATCAAAGCGCTCGACAACGGTGCGTATATCTTAAA
>JXTB01000362.1:242132-254754 GCA_002914805.1 Parasponia andersonii
GCATGATAATGCCCAGTTTGTTCTCGATAAGAGCCGAGCCCGGGCCTCCTCCTCTGCAACGATGGGTCTAAGCAATGGTCAACTAAACCCTGGAGTCGGTTCCGAGCACGGTCCCATTTGGGGTCGGAGAAATCTAGCCACACGCGGGGGTCAAACTCTGTCAAAACAAGTTATAGCGAAGATTACAATTCTGCAAAACAGGGTGAACCAAAGCCTGCTCCCCTATGTCCGAAGACGTCCCGAGTAACCGTGACCATAGGAAAGCACGCTAACAACCCAAAATCATGCCCTCGCAGTCAGTTAAGCAAATGGTGAAAAGCAGAAGAAAACAGTAAAAATGGCGGGGCATCCTTTGTCATTTACTTGAAGGGTTACAACAAACAATCAGCTTTACAAATGTACATACTTTAAGAGGAAACCTAGATACTCTACAAACGTACATAGTTTGGAAGGGGGGAGGAGCCTAATTACCTCCATCCGAGGAAGGTCAGCCGACCTCAGCACTCGGACCGGCTTCGAGGAAGAGCGGCGTGGCCGGATTGGATTCGTCACTAGACACGACGACCGCACCGGACCCTTCCCCGATTGAGACCTCGGGGCTAGGCTGAATGACCGGGGCTTCTGGAGTTTGACCTAGCGGACCAGCAGGAGGAGTAGGTTCCGCAGCACTAGGAGCAGACGTAGAGGGTCCATCCTTTTCTGCAGCAAGCATCTCCAGCACGTCCGATGGATATGTAATTTTGATCTCATCCTCGAGTTGCTGTATATAGTGCTTGATGGAGTAGTGGTCCCTCTCGACGCCTTTCTGATCGTCAAATTGGTCTGGTGTTACCACCTCGGCATGGTCTTCAAATTCTCTGTTCTCCCAGCCAGACCTATAACTTTCTGCAGAAAGAACGTCCACCTGCTTCTGGTACCTAATTTTCAACTTCTCCGCGTCCACCAGTCTGTCTTTCAGCGCCGCCAGCCTGAGTTCCGCCTGCCGCTGCGATAAGTCGACCAACAAAGAATTAATACCAGCGAGGTCCGCACAATGCTTACGAGATGCCTCCACCCGAGCGCCCATTAGATTTTTATGGTCCAGAAAAAGATGTCAGTTTACCTCGTGGGACCGATCGAGCCTGCGTTGCAGAGTATGGGCTTCAAGTTCGGCCGCCGCCTCAGCTTTCCTCGCTTCTTTGGCATCCTCGACAGCCTGATCTCGAGCGATGAAGGCCAATCCCATCTCTGCCCCCGCACTCTGAAACTCTTGCTCTTTGATCCTCAGCTCGCCCTGAGCCAACCTGGCGGCTTCGGAATGAGCGAGCTTGTCTGCCTCCGCTTGAGCTAATCTCGCTGCTAGCTCCTCGCTCCTGGCCTTCTCAACACTCATGGCGTACGCCACGGCGCTGCTAACCCTCGCTTCTTCGAGGCCTCGATATGTGTCAAAATCAGACCTCGATTCGGCGAGGGCAGCCTCGCTGCGCTCGGCCAATGCGGAGCGGGAGCTCAGCTCCTCGGTCAGACCCTTGACACGGTCAAAATAGAAAGACCGGATGGCGGACAGCTGCGAGTTAAGCAACAAAGGAGGGGGTCGGCATTAGTCAAAGACATTGAAAAAACAGAAAAAACACCCAAGTATGACAAACCTGTGCGAGAGTGCGGGTGGTGAGCAGCTCGACATTTTCTAGAGTAAGGACCTCCAACTCCGGCTCCGTGGCTGGATCACCCCTTTGTGCAGTATTCACGCTCGGGGAGCGCGGCCCCTCCTCGACGGTCATCGGAATATCCCCTCCATCTGCCGGGCACGCCTCCGGAGCAGGGGCAATTGGGACGGAGGAAGGCCCGGAGCCGTCAGAAGCACCGTCGAGGATGGAGAGAGGCAGCACACCTCCTCCGAACTGACTGCTGCGTGCTGACCTTTTCCTCCTTATAAGGGTCAGCGTCGCCCCATCGTCGTCACTATCGGACGAGAGGACGACCCTGCCCCTCGTCTCCATCCTGACCTCTTCCTCATTTGATGAACCGACCTCGCGTTGCCGTTTCGCGGGGACCAGAGGAGGAGAGGAGAGCCTGGATTTCAGTCTCGGAGCTCCCCCACTGAGATCGGCGATCTCTCTACCGAGACTAGCGGCACTCGATTTCGAGCCGGAGTCAGGGGTGGAGGAGATCACTGCTGCAGACCCCTCGGTCGGACCAGGCGTCACCGTCGTTTCCCCGCACGAGGCCAGAAAGGCAGGCGGCCCCCCGGCTGGAGACCCACCGGCGTCGGGACGAGGAACCTCTGATTCAGCTCCCCTCGTATGCACCACGAGGCGCCGGCCAGCGGACGTTTTAGCTTGAGCTTTCGACGCCGCAACTTTCCCATTGATGGGAGAAGAGCTAGCAGATGGGCCCATCTCAGAGCCTGTGGAAAATAGACGACGAAGTTAGTCTATAGTTACGGTCCGACCCACGAAGATTCAAAGACTTAAAAACAAACTTACCCCTAACCCTTTTGGGGGCAGCGTTTTCTTTCTTGCGGAACCTGACGCACTCCGCGGCCACCAGCCTCACGGCCTCCTCGAGTTCGAGGTTTGACGGCGCTACCAGGTCGTTGGTGCCCGCCAGCTGGCTTGAGGCCGCAACCTACCGACTGACCATAGTGATCCGGTCACTTTCGTCCCGGCGAAATCGGCTCAGGGCGGAGGCGTCGAGCCGGCTCCTCAGATACTTGGTGATGACCCAGGTATCTAAAGGAAAAGGGAGGTATGAGACCATCCTAGGCATCAGGTTCATCGTCAGGGGGTTGAGGACGGCTTGAATGTGCCAGCATTCCCCCGGAGAGCTGAAGATAATGATCCCCTCCAGACCTTTGAGCCGCTCAGCCGACAGGTGCGGCTCGAACCTGCTTTCTTCTGCTGAGGCTGCACAGGGCAAAGTAACATGAGCAATGAAACCATGAGAGAACTTAGACCCAAAGGTCATAGTCCGATGCTTACTCTGCAAGAAGACTGAGGGGACCTAGAAATATTCTCCGTTCACCCAAGGGGAGCACCACGCCCCTCTAACGGCATAAAGCCTGGCGTGAGAGTCCCATTGTTTGTCCGACCGCGGCAATTCCCAAAAGATGTGGCGCCCAGGCAGTGGCTAGAGATAGAAGGTGGGGTAGGAGCTCTTCTTAGGAATGAGAACAAGTTTGTAAGCGTAGAAGACCACCTCCAGGTCGATGTGCATGTTGTAGATAACTGACAGGGCAGAGAGCCCCATCAGAATCATAATCCCGTTGACATTCAATTGCATCGGGTGGATTTCCATCAGGGCAAAAAACTGATGGACTAGAGGGGGAAGAGGAAATCGCAGGCAATCCAGGTGCTTCCTGCCCAAAACAATGGAACCCTCGGGGGCGCAGGGCCGAAGGTACCAGTCTGCGGGGCCTTTGACTCTTTGAAGCGTCACTCCTCCGGGGAAGCAGAGTTGCCTCCTCAATGAGTCCAACTCTGAATCTGCAACAGACTGCAATTCCTGATTTTGATTCGAAGCCATTGTTCCGAAAGACGACTGAGAGGGTGAAAGTTTTTGGAAGAGAAGGAAGCAGAAATCTCGAGATGTTGAGAGATTGGGGCGATGGAAAATTTTGGTAAAACGGCAGATAAACACAGTAGCGGCTTTTAAAGGAGAGAAGCCGAAAAGTTTTTCTGGAAGAGGAAAGAATAAAATAAACCGAACAGTCAAAATTTCAAATTTCAAACAGATCTCGCGATGAGAGATGGCGTATCACCGTATCGGGAAAAGGGAGCCACGTGCGTCCCTCAGGTTGGAAAAGCGAAGAGACGGTTTCCCCACTTGATAGACACGAATCTATCAAATAGGGAAATGGGGGCAGTTCTGGGGCCCGTTCCTGAACCTTGTACCACGAGAAGGGCCACGCAGATCGCACGTGATCTCACCATCGGCCTTTGGGTCTTCCGAACGTAGCGGTCAGAAGCCCCAGGGTCCCCATAACTGATCCCAGATGGTCCAGCCAGTCAGACCCTAACCACGACAGCTGGCGGTCTGAGGCCCTGAGGGTCTGCTGTCTAGGAACAGCAACCCTTACCTCAACAGTTGTAGGAGTCAGAAGCCCCAAGGGTCTTCAGACTGGATACAATTGAAAGCAACCCTCCGGCTCCAGACCCGGACAGAGCATTTAATACATTTCTGGGTAGGTGCGTGCGCAGGGACAAACCGTCCTGACAGAACGGCGATTTGCCCAAATCTTGCTCCTGACAGATTGAAGCCATAGGAGGCGGCGAAAATCAGGCCACGGTAGCACAGAAGAGGTCACAAAAATCTCGGCCCGTCACGGTTAAAAAAGATCTTGAGGTGAAAGGTACTTATGATTTTTCCTGAGATAGAGAACCATGCTATTCACTATCTCAGGACTATATATATTGAAGCCATGCGTTCCCAAATGGGGCATGTTCGCACAAAAAAACTTATATACATAAAACAGTCTGTGAGCAACAAAAAACAAAGAGAGAGATCTATAAAAAGAAAAATAGATATTCATACTGAAATATTTTTTTCCTTACTACCAAACACAAAGATAAACCATTGACTTAAGCATCGGAGAGTCTTTGCAGGTAGCCACCCCCGCCTCTCCGATCTTGCTTGGAGTTCAGATAGCTTTGAGACAGCAAGGACACGTAAACATTTGGAGAATCCAGCGTCAGCAGTAGGAAACACGTGGACGACTGGTGAGAAACCGCTCCAACACATATATATGCGATGAATACACCCATATACTATATATCTATATCTTTATGATTAACCTCCTCAATACATACATATATCAGGTTTATTTATTTTAATTGCAATAATGAACTAATATATTGTTATCATTATTATCCACAAATAAGAAAGTTGTTTGAATGCCTTTGGTTGGATATATAACCAGAACAGGTACGTTGCTTAAAAAATGATCATGATTATGGACCCAAATTTCACTGGGCCAATTAAGTTTGGTGAAACAAGCACCAAATCTTGTCCATAATACCTGTAACTGTTAGAATAGTACTTCAAACTGAATACTCATCAAAACAACTAGTTGTTGTTAGATCAAGAATTCAAGCACTAGTTTCCAGCATCCAATAATTACATCAAGGAATTTCGGACAATAACAATAATGGAGAGGACATAGTGCAAGAATGAGATGATCTACCGTAATTTAGACCATAATAATCAGACAACTTTTAATATCCACGAACATGCATAAACTTCACTATGTTCCTCAGCATGCTTCTAAGTACTAGATCGATTTCATATCCCCGAACATGCATCGTGCCAAGCCATGATTTCTTTCTTTTTTCGCTTGAAAATTATGTACCAAGCACCCACTCAAAAAAGAGGAAATATGTCCCAAAGCTATGATTAAATTACTTATATGTATGAAATGATGACGACAGCATACAACTCTGATTTTGGGCGGCACTAAAAGATGACGTAGAACTTAAGATTTAAACATTTTAGTTTATTAAAAGATACATAAATAAAAAGGCTTCAAACATTTAATTAGTATAAAATATAGACTTGCATAGCCCTATATAATGGTACTAAAACTCGGTCTCAAACCATGCAAAAACAATACTAACCCCAAAGTCTTGTTGCACATTTTTTCTCTGTACTCTCCTAGGTCCTAACCGTAAAATGGTGTCCCCCAAACCTATTTTCACTCTCTTCCTGCTCGTCCTCCTCATCTCTGGTTCGAGTACCGCCCCACCAGGAAAGAGAATCCGAGACCGAAACCCCTGTCAAAGGCTGGTATTCTATTTCCATGACATAATATACAATGGAAAGAATGCCAAAAATGCGACTTCAGCCATTGTGGGAGCTCCGGCTTGGGGCAACCATACCATACTAGCTGGACAAAGCCATTTCGGGGACTTGGTTGTGTTTGATGACCCCATTACGCTTGATAACAACCTTCACTCGACCCCAGTTGGCCGAGCTCAAGGATTTTATATCTATGACAAGAAAGATGTCTTCACAGCTTGGCTTGGATTCTCCTTTGTCTTCAACTCAGCTGAGCACAAGGGAAGCCTCAACTTCGCTGGAGCCGATCCTTTGATGAACAAGACAAGGGATGTTTCTGTGATTGGTGGAACAGGAGACTTCATCATGTCTAGAGGGATTGCAACTTTGATGACCGATGCTTTGGAAGGGGAAGTTTACTTCAGGCTTCGTGTTGATATTAGGCTCTATGAGTGTTGGTGAAAAAGGAAGAATTAACTTGTTCTACGAGTGTTGGTGAAAGAAGAAGAATAAATTTGTTCCACCTAATGGTTCACTTTTTTTTTTTTATTTGTTTTGTCACTTGTTCGTATATTTGTTTAGATCTAATGATTTTGAGTGCTTTTTCACGGGCAAAATGGCCAAAAATAAAGAATGGAAATTTGGATTAGAATTGGGTTTTCTGATAAATGGCTTCCTTTTCATAGCTAAAGGTCAAAACAGAAAGAAACTCCTTTCTTCACTATTTTTTCACCCTTCTTTTTCACTGAGACAGTCACAACAATAACTCTTCATTTTCACTGAGACAAAGTCATAACAATAACTCTTCATTTTCACGTCTAAAACAAACACCAAAACAAAATAATTTTCCCTCTTTTTCCCCTGAAAAATACGACATACAAGTCCTGCAAGTAATTTACTCTTTCGTCTCTCTTTATTTTATTGCTCAAGTTTTCATATTGAGCAAAGTGGGCAAAAGGTAGGTAACTTAGAATATATACAGTGCATCTCATGAGAAAATTGGCAATCTCTGCTCCCCGGAGGCATATGAAATGATACACCTTTTAAGCGGAGAAATGTAGTTTGCTCCATGAAATGCGGCAGCACGCAATATATTCAGAGGTCCGAAATCAACTGAATAAGCCTTTTGAATCCCATCCAGGATTGCCATCATTGCAATGTTTTCTGGTTTCCTCTCTGCTTCAAATTTCTTTAATAGTGACACCTGCAGAAATCAAAACTCCATTTAGAATATTTGTCAAATGTTGCAGAATCACCCTCCTATTTAACAAATCCGCACCTCAAAACAACCAAGAAAAAATAATCCAGAACCAGTTAGTAATTGATAGATCACTTATGTGCATACTACTCTTATTTCAAGACAAGGAAGAGATTTTCTGTAACCAGTCAATGTAGGTGGTACAGAACCCAAGATCCTTTTCATCTTTAGTTGAGTAACTTATATCTGTCCCTAGAGTGCTATTACACGTTTCAAATTTGAATAGTTTTCTGTATGTGTCATGTGAATATCACAAGTCGTCTCAACATGTATCCTTAACATGGAAATCTAATGATTGATCACTGAGTTCACATGATTTGTGCAATATGTAGATAACAAGATGAAATGTGAAATAGCAGAAGATATCTAACAAACTTGAACAAAAGGAGATGGCATTAGGCAAAAAAGAGGCTAAAACACGTCAGAAGAACATGTACCTCCCCAATGTCAGTTCCTACCGCAATACCCTCAGCAATGACTTTTGAAAGAGCAAATGCATCTCCAAATCCCATATTAACTCCTTGACCAGCCAAAGGGTGAACAGTATGTGCTGCATCACCTATAAGAACGACATACCTTGATGCATAGTCATTGGCATGCCGCAAAGACAATGGAAACACCATCCTTTCAGATGCCAACTTGATCACTTTTGGTGGAACCTCAAAGCACTCATTAGCAGATAATGTCACGCCTGGTTTAAGCCAAGAAAATATGTCCCCATTTCCCGACGTGCTCGACTTAGGATGAGGGCCAAATCCATAATCAATAGCATAATTTACATCTTGTAAAAATTCACCCTCAGGCATTACTTTGCGGTCAGTTGCCTCTTTCGGGTTCATTGTCCAAACAATATTACTGAAATTATCACCTATAGGCAAGAGGGCAATTGGCCCAGCAGGTAGAAATCGTTGCCATGCACATTGATTCTCAACACTATGTTCTACTGTGCAGATGACTGCATTCTGTGAATAATTCCATCCACTAGTTGTAAATCCTGCCAACTCCCTAACACGTGACTTGGACCCATCAGCCCCAACCTGCAACAAGTACCACATCACTTGACTTGCATCAACTCAAAATCACAGACAATATCTAATCAAACTTTATATCGTAGAAGGAATAAAGGGCAATCTGAGTATATATATTGAAATTACCACCAACTTTGCACATAGACTGCCGCCATCAGTTAGATCTAGCTTCACCGTATGTCCCAACTCATACGATAGTGATCCAGATGATGTGCTGCCCGCTCCCATGGATGAAGAATTTCGATGTAACGTCATTAGTCTGGATGGATAGATAGTCTTCTGGATATCTGTACTCTGTTAAAGCTTAACCTTTTTAGCTCTAAGTGCCAAGTCTTACATTATGCATGATTAATACAATCTTCAAAAGACGTTACATTTACATTATAG
The DNA here is from genome assembly GCA_002914805.1 of Parasponia andersonii. NCBI lineage: Eukaryota > Viridiplantae > Streptophyta > Magnoliopsida > Rosales > Cannabaceae > Trema > Trema andersonii. The sequence goes on from JXTB01000362.1 coordinate 250,557, forward strand.
CATCTATAAGTCTACTGATACGCCAGCAGGAAAAACAACCATCCCTATGCGAAAAAGGTGCTTTGCACGAGGGTCACTTGGTATCATCAATCAAATGTCACCACGCTTAATGCAAAAATGTAGACCAGGGAAGATTTGATATGAGTACCTGTATACATGACAACAGGGAACTCAGCAGCACTTTATTTTCCACTACACACCTGTATCATAAGTCAAAATCAGCATCCTTTGCAATTGAACATGACAAAGCAAGACCATTTTCTACTTCCTATTTCAAACTTACCCTAGAACGTCTTTATTTGCATCTCTTGCACTGTATCTTGTATATCCTAAGCCAGTATAGTCCCAAACCTACAACATGTCGTAAACATACAAACTTTCTCACTAAATTTTTAAGCATTCTTAGTACACAAAAACCGTGTTTCAAGAAAGTGAAACTGAAATGATAATCACCTGCATCTTATCAAAATATGCATGCCGATGCTGCTCAACGTATTTCCAAGCGCCAATATCTGCAAAGCAGACCATCACTCTTTTAAGTCCAAAGCCATGCATATATACAAGTTAAAATAAAAGCTTCCTGCTTCACTGCCAGATCCAACCACAATGGTTGGCAAAGAAATGCATGAAAATTTGTAAAAAGAAACTATTTCACGCACACCACAATATAGTCAAGCTAACATACATCCAAAAACAGTGTCATATATATATAATATACATAATATATCGTATATAAAGTTGTATATATTTAATACCTTTGAAGAATGATATAGTTGCAGGTGTTACTGTACTGACCCTTGGATCAGGAGGGTCCTCTTTCTTGATGCAGACTCCACTTAATAATGCAGGGTTGCTATCAACAATGGCAACGTTCAAGTGCTTTGTCAACGGCATGCTTGCTAAGACAATACAAAGGAACATGATAACAGGTCATGAAGTTTACTATGAATGGTTTACAGCTATATAAAGTAATTTGGCTGACATCTTCTAACCTCAAACTGAATATATTTAATACACCATCCACTTGAGGCTAGCTCAAGCGGATAGGTGGGTGAGAGTGTGTGTGAGTGGCCCAAGTTTCAAGTACCCGTAAATGTATCTTTATATTAAAAGAATAAAACGTAACAAGACATGTTCATGTTCATATCATTGTGCTCCACCCCATCACATTTCATCTAAAAGTCGTCTTTTGCATCTGTTAGGGGTGTAGGCACCAACATGAGATAAAGGCTTAACTGACTTGACAACCTGCTTGGAAAACTTTTGACATTGGTAGGAAACAAACAGAAATATTGAGAGAGCTAGTATGCTACGTTAAAAGCCAACAATGAGAAAGTAGCTATACTATGCTAATCATAATTGCAGTTTGATTTCGCCCAAATGTAATCATAGTGAAGTAAAGAATTTGTGCCAGGAAACTAACGAACACCTATATAAAAAGAGTACGTACCCAAGGAACAGGCAAAGGCTAAGCCAACCATACCACCTCCAACAATGGCAATATCATGTTCTTGAATTTTATTGGAAAACCCCACCCTCTCCCCATGCTCCTGGTATTTTTAAGCAAATCAATCAAACCCAATTTGACATTAGCCTTTTTCCAGTTTCAAAAACTGCTAAGAGCCGAAGACCAAGAAAGTGTATCACTACAATTAGCAAGGTGCAATGGTAGAAAATTCCACAAATAAGAATGACTAGAAAATGGTGTTAAGGTAGTTACATGACCCACCTGACCAGAATTGGAACTGGGTAATTTAACACCTGCATCTGTAGATAAACTCTTCTGTGGAGCTTTCAGCCTGTAAACATTATCAACAATTTTCCTCGTGATCAACCTGTTAATACAAGATAAACCATTAGACACCCACAAAAGACATATCCAAATATATATATACCTATATATATAGATATATATATATATATATATAATGAACATTAAAAGTAATCTAAAAATGTTACACACGTCTTGGACTAGTGTTACTAAGGTTTCCCAGAAGCCTAAACCCTGGTACCTATTTAACAGAACCATTTTCTTCCTTTTATTATATAACAAGGGCAAAGACTATGTATATTACATTTCATATAAAACCAGTCATAAACCCGAATTTCTTAAGTGAAAATAAAATTCTATAACAATAACACCATAAAAATATTTTGTTAAACCAAAATTCAAAGCATGAGAGAAACCCAAGAGTTATTCTTCTAATTCAAAGTGTCAAAATGCTTACCTATTCATTCTTCCACTTTCTAGTGACCAATTACTTCAGCGCTGAACTGGGCTTTTAGCGACCGAAGAAAACAGTAGTTTGATTTTTGCTTTCTGGGTTTTGTTCTATAGAGGGAGACAGAGAACACGGCGCGCCCCCAAAATGAGCCGGATTTGGGCCGAACCCGAACCGGCCCAATCGAGTATCTTGGGTCCAACAAAAAAAAAATAAAAAATAAAAAACACGCGGACCGAATTAACTAACTGGTAGCCACAGGTAATTTCAGGGAGTAGATAAAGGTAGGAGATGAAGCTGGCATTGGCGCCTTTACTTCCATAGCTTATCTACTCCCATTACCAGCTCCAAAGCCCAGAACTTGGAGCTTTCATCTTTTAGAGAGAGAGAGAGAGAGAGAGAGAATGAGAACAATAACGCTCTCAGGGAGCGTTTTGGGGGCTCAGTTTCAGCCTTCATTATTCCCTAAACCTCCAAAACCATTACTGACCTGTTATTTGCTTTCTCTGCAATCTCGCTCCAAGACTCAAACTTCCAAGCTCTTTCCTCGAATCCCATCTTCCATTTCGTCGAGGTGACCCTCGTTAATGAAAACCCATCTCAATTCCCTCTTTAAAAATCTCTCTCTTTTTTCTACTTTCTCATGGGTTTGCGAATTTTTTGTATTTACTAATATAAAACGCTATAAATGAACGAAGTTTATTTTCTTAACTAAATTAGGCCACTTTCTTATTTGTATAGATGTTAACCATTAGTTATATTTTTCAGCCTTAAAAAAAATAGCATTAGTTGAAATTTGGTACTAACTATTTAAGTGATAAAGGCAAGTAGAAGAGAACCCAGAAACCTTTTCTGTGGAGTAAAGCCTTACATCATATAATGCATTTTCTTGTAGCAGACTAAAACTAGAATGTTTCTCTTATAGGCACTCAAGCCAGTGGAGCCCAAACACAAGTGGGGAACGGTTTGGTAGCTTTTTACAAGCTTCAGAAAACTCAGATGGCCATGTAATGATACTTCCTCACATACATTTTGATGTCTTCTTTTCTCTTTTATTTTTTTTTTTTTTTGCTGTTTCCTCTTATGAAAATTGAATCCTGCTACCTTCACATGCTCACATGAGAGGAAGACTGTCATTTACCAAATATTGATATACGTGTTCTCTGAGTGTGCATGAGATTCGTGCATGTTACCCATGAGGGATAGGTCGAGTGGTCAGCCCATGGTTTGCTTCCATGAGGTCTGAAGCTCGATTCCTCGTGGGGACCAACCTAGTAATATGCTAGAATTTCCTAGCTCCTAAAGATTTTAGGATTTAGCAAGATGGCCATGGAAAGTTTAAAAAAAAAAAGTCAGATTCATACGTGTTAGCCTTGTTTTTGAAATCAGATTCAGGTATTCACAATGATACAATACATGATTATGCATACATATGTTTAATGGAAATTTAATTTTTGAAACAGAAGTACTTTAAGTGTCTTGATCACAACAACTTTGAACAGGTTACAGAATCAATTCATAATAGAGCACTTGCAAACAAGAATTCGGGAAGAGCGTCTGAGAAAGCCATAGATTTTCTTTTTTCTGATAATTCAGTTGGTCATTTTCTGACGATTATGATGCTGTCTGGGTGTCTTACACTTCAAGGATCTCTACCAGCAGTTGCTGCTTCTGATTTTGCAAGTGGGCTGCTGTCAAATCCTTATTTTGCCGATCTCGGAGATATTAGCTCAGGTTTTGCTTCAGTTAGGAAAATCTCCCTGTAACTTCTATAAGCTGGCATTGTTTATCGGCATCTTTTAGTTAGGGATAACAACGGAACTGGATTTTTCTCAATCTAAATTTGAAATTCTATTGTATATCACTCTTCTTTAAGTTTTAACTTATATGATAACTATATGCCTTCTTGTTTTAAGTCAATATGGTAAACCGAACATGCAATTTTTCTGGTGCAGGCATTCTTGCTGATATTTTTC
>JXTB01000362.1:254759-328616 GCA_002914805.1 Parasponia andersonii
CGGTGAGAAGAAAACTGAACAAAGTCAAGTAGTTGTCAAACATAATCATGAGAAGGACAAATTTAGTCCAATGTATGAATAGGGTGAATATTGATTAAATGAATGTTTGAGAACATTAATTGTTCTACCAGACCAAAGCCTTTTTGTCTACCCTTTAACTTTATAATGCCCTTTAGAAACAATGTATTTTCATTCTACTCGAACTTGCCTTCGTATATATACGTTGCCCATCTACTTGAAAGAAATAGCCATAATATGTGAAATTTTTCAAGGACATAATTTCAATGAAATTTAAGTTGTTAATCTGTTATCCAATTTACCCTTTCTATGCCTAAATATCATGTTCAATGTTCTATGGTCTTTTTCTTTTCACATAAAAACTGTGATAATTACAAATGCGGTGCTTGATGTCTTCTGCAGGCTCTTTTAGCAGCTAGGAACTCTGCTGCTGTTGTTTTCACCGGGACTTTTGGTGCACTTGCGTATGTTATTCTGTTTGCTCATGGTGATTTAGATATCCTTCGCAATAATAACTTTCTCCACTATATTTCTTCACATAAATTACGTAATATTCTAATTAAAGTTCATACAAAGTTGCTTGCTTATGAAAATGGGAAACTCATTTGTGTAGACAACTTTTTCTGACTTGGAGAATAGAGTGAAAAATCTGTAAATTCTCAGTATATGAAAATAGTTTTCAACACGGCACGCATTACCTTTAAAACGGTTAATGCAATCTCAAATGAAGAGAATTTGAATTAAGTAATCATTCTGTGGAGAGGATTCTCCTATACATGTCAATTTTTTTATGTACTAAATTTTTTAAAAATATCATGTGCAGGGCAATGACCATCATCTCGGTTGCTCTTGGACGAACATTTCACTATGTTGATGAAGCCCTACCCTTCAAGTACTTTCTTTGTCATTTTAATTGTTCATTATAAGAGCTATTACTTGTTATTCATTAGACTTCATGCAACTACGTGTGCTAAAAGTGGACATGGATCACAGTAATCGCTATGAACAAGTTGCACAATAAAAATCTAATACAAAACACTCAGGGAAATGGGATAATTTCCATTAGCAATTTTCTAAAGCATCAATTGAATTTCTCCTCTAATTGTTCAAAACATATTAATAAATTCTATTTCTTTGCTTTCTTGAAATAATTTGAGGCAGGCTGGCAGCCAATTGCACTGAATAAGTACACATAATAATGATTCTTTTTTTCTGTTTCTTGGTGGCTATTGATATAATGATAACCCCTCTAGTACGACTCAATATGTTTGCTTTTGGAAAGCCGCTATTCGGTCCCTGGAGAACTCTAGATTTTTTATCATTAAGAATTACTTGAATCTTCCAATCTGAAAGTTTGCTTGGAAGGAAACTGTAATTTGTGTATTTGTTCTGAAATAATCAATTGATCGCAGGTTTGGCGGGGCTGATTTGCCTTTGGATGATATTGCTGCAGTTCTCCTCTTGGTAGTATTATATCTTTTGATCTGAAACTAGGAAGTATAAACTAAAATGCCAACTCATAGACATGCATTATTCATTAATGGCAGAAACATACAAAGTCCTAGTGTCCTATATTCTTACATGAAATAAGCATTGTCCGTATGATGAATGTAATTAATTTCAGGTTTATTTTGGGGTTTCGACCTTGCTCGATGCCAGCTCAAGTGATGGCCTAAAAGCAGAAGATGAACAGAAAGAGGTAATATCTATATGCTACATAACTACATGTCACAGAGATAAGAATGCTGCTTAGGCATCATTTTCTTATTTTTACAGTCTCTTATTTTCAAAATCACTTTGAAATTTTTTCCAAATCTTAATCCTTGTAAGAATGGTTGATTTATCTATCGTGTTTGAATTCTGAAACAGGCAGAGATAGCGGTTTCAGAATTTTCAGGAAATGGCGCCGGAATATTAGCTGCTGCTAACACTGCACTTAGTGCTTTCTTCTTAGTTTTTGTTGCTGAATGGGGCGACAAATCATTTTTCTCCACAATAGGTTAGTTATAACCTGTGACAAGGAATCATTGTATATAAAATAAAATAATTTTTAAAAAATAATATTAAAAAAAAAAAGGGAAAAAAGATGCATGGTTGACCTTGGTGAAGAGTATCGAATACTAAAGAAATCTTGCTTTACCCTTCAAACTAGAGAGATAGTCCTGCCCCAAGTAAATGACCAATTTCAATGGTCAAAGATTAAACGACTTGGATACTAGAAGAAACAAAAAAAAAAAAAAAACAAAATTGTATAGGTAAAATCAATGGAAGTGACATTTTTCTACCTCCTTGTGAGAATGAATGACATGTCCATTGTGTTGTCCACTATGTCATGCATGTTAAGGAATAATGTGCAATATGTTGGCTCTATACTATGAAAGCAAACTAAACTCCTTATTAGGATGTACAATAGTCAAAATGGAATAGTTTACATTTTCCACTCAATGTAAGGGCTCCCTATTTTATGTTCTTGTCCTTGTAGTTGTTTTATTTTTTTAATTCTCACACCGTGTTATCCTTTCTCCGGTCGTTTTCACAGCTTTTTTTTTTTTCCCCCCTTTTCTTATTTCATGTAATAACTAAATTTCTTTGGGGCCAACCATGGGTCCCACTCTTGTCTTGATGCTTGTCTTTATGATCATAATTAACAATAAACAATCTATTTTCCTCTTATGCAGCACTTGCTGCAGCCTCTTCACCCCTTGGAGTCATCGCAGGAGCATTAGCCGGTCACGGAGTCGCAACTTTGGTAAAAAAAAAAAAATCTATTTGTTTTCTTGTAAAACAATTTAGTCTTTAACCTTAACAGGTAGCAGCAAAAAACAATAACAATGACAATAACGGCAATGATAACGATAATGATACAAATTATTCACAAGAAGCTACCTAATTTTGATTTGAAAATTCCTCCAGAGCAGGTATCATCATAGATTTGACAGGTGACCTTTAAGTAGAGAAGTTTATGTGTCAAAACATTTTTATGATGTTAATAACCTGTGCCTTGGGGGTTGCAAGTATAATGTGCAGATCCATTTGTGTATATTTTGTTGGTTATTATTGTATATTGATTCTCTTACCTTTCTAAATTGATCAAACCTTTAGCCTTTAAAAAAAAAAAAAAAAAAAAATCAAATGGTATTATAAAATAGTTGTGGGGCTAAGGCCTAAGGTATTTTTGTCAAATTCCTTTTGGGTGCAGCTTGCTGTGTTGGGAGGTTCTTTATTGGGCTCATTCTTATCAGAGAAGGTAAAACTCAATTCAAACATATATAACCTTAAACTCTTTAACATTTTTTTTCCCCCCTGACAAACTATTTTTGGAAACTAATAATACATAATTATCCGGATATAAATGATTCGGCTGGCACCATGATCTAGCCGGAAAAATTAACCATTTTCTGAAAGAAGCAAACGAGATAAAACTTGATAAAGCATACGATAAAACACTGAAAGCTAAGAAATCCAGAAAGTGGATTTCTTCTGATGATAGTCCCAAAACATAGCAAATATGAATGAGTTGCCAGCATTATTCTCTATATGACTTTAGGTAAAAAAAAAAATGAAATGACCATTGGCTGGACTACCATTTTCTATAACCAGAAAAGTTACATTTCCATGCAACTTTTTTTTTTCCTTGGATTGAATTGTTAGCAGTACATCTTTATAGGTTAGAATTACAGTACTGACTACCCTTGTGATTCTATAACCTTTTGCTATTATATTTTAGTGGTCCAAGTATAATGCTTAGCCTGAATCATGTATTTTTCCTATTAATATAGATATATATATATATATATATATATATATAATGGTTGTTTTTCTATTTGCTTGCACAGGTAATTGCCTACATCGGAGGTGTTCTTTTTCTAGTCTTTGCCGGTATAACATTGATTGAGATCTTTAACTAAACAATTTGAGGTATTTCACACAAAGAAAAAAAAAAAAAAAGATGAACACTTGTGTTAGTTTTGTATTTATGATTTTTTTTTCTGCATTACATACATGGTTATCATTATGTAACGACTGTGAACTTCTAATAGAAAGTATATTTTGTAAAATTTTGAGGTTTTATTTATTAAAAAAATAAACAACTTGACAATAATTGTCTTTTCTTTTGTATTCTTCTTGTTTTGACATAATAGACGGAAATATTTTTAAGTTTTATATTTTGAATTTGGGAGATAGTGTGAGAATGAGAACCAACGGTTAAATAAACATGGGTTATGGTTAAATTAGTTTAGTTCTTTCCTCATAGCGGTCCACTTCATGATAAATTGATAATATTGGGTTATTTTTGGTGGAGAGAAAATAATATTGGAGATGAATAAATGAGGATAAATGGAAAATGTAAGTAGAGTTGTTGGTAAATGAGGAAACAAAACTGTGTTTTTTTTTTTAGATTGCTTACTTTCTCTTGTTGGTTTTTTAGTACGTTTACTTTCTCTTAGTTGTATTGAAGTTGGGTAAAATTGAAGGTATGGAAAATAATATTATTTCAAGATTATTATATACACGATCGATATAAAATTATTGATTTTAAAGCTATTTTAGTAATTCTAAATCTCTATCAATTGAGATTCGTTTTCCGTCCAATTGAATTGAGGAACAAAATTTGGCTGGTCTCACTTTCATTTTTCTATATTTCTTTTTTATTCACACTTTTTTTGTTTTTCTCCTATAAAACAAGATACCTATTTTTCTTCCTCAGATCCTTTTATATATATATATATATATATTCGTCTCTTTTATCTCTACCAAACATAGCTCTAGTCTAAAATTAGATATTTTCTTATGGGAAAGCAATGTCATTACGCGTTCAATTTGAGTTTTCAAAAAATTGATGATGTTAAACATTTTAATGTTGACGACATTACTAATTCCATATTGAAAATGTGAATTCGGAGGCCGAGCCAGATAAAGACAAATGAGGAAATAAACAAGTGGCAAAATTAAGTGAACGTGGCAAGCCTAAGCCCATCCATAAAGGCTTTTAGGAAGAATCAAAATCCACGAGTCCGGAAAAGGATGATTGTTGAGGCAGACAAATCCCACAAATCCCCACTTCGCCTACATTGCTTTCCCCAACCTTTTTTCCACCACCCTTCCTATTAATATTTTCCTCTTTTTCTTTTTACCTTTCCCCTATTTGGCCTCCGTACGGTAACGAACACACACTGCGTTGCCCTCTTCAGACTTCACTATCACTATGTTGATATTGTCCAACTCCAGTTCCTCCAACTTTGCCACTTTCTCTCTTCTCATTCACACTTTAGAAAACTAAGATAATGTTAAAATAATGTCAATTATGTTATTACACCACATTAATAATAAGTGGTTAATTATTATCCCTACTCGTTAAATATCGGGGGGTTTTTTTTTTTTTTTTTTCCCCACGCAAAGCGTCGCCGAATAGTAGCAGTGAGTAACTAACGCCCTTGGACACCAATAAAACATTTAGTGTCTTTTTTGGTGCCACGTGTCGTAGCACATGTATGCTTTTCAAAAGCAAGGCTAGGAGCATCAAAATAATGTGAGGATTTATTAGTGGTTTAAGTTGTCTCAGCGTCGTATAGCAAGACTTTCGTAGATTTCACCCTAATAAAGAGTTATTAGTTATTTTTATTTTTGAAAGGATAAAGGGTTGTTATTTGTAGGCGTCTAATATATAGTAACAATCCTCTTACAAACATGTAATATCGTGCATGTTAACGTTAATAGATGGTGTGTTCTATACTTTTGTTAGTTTGTTTTGTCTCTGAACATTTTAGAAGCAATGTGGAGCCCCAAATTATGTTTATTTATTCAATCATTAAATCATAACTCGTACCTCATATATGAGTGGTTAAACACCCACCAATTGTGATTTAATTAATTATTTATCGTCTTTCTTTTCAATTTGTCTTTTCTTTTAAACAAATGTACATGTATTATTTATGTGCTTACCTATCATTATCATTAATTATCAATGTAATTACCATCTAAAGTGAACTTAATGAACACACTTACATTAGATTTATGGAATACTAGATCTCTCTCATTAAATTTTCCTTTTTGAGTTTAACTTCGCTCTATAAATGATGAAATAGAATCCATGAAACCCCACATTACCCAAAAAAAAAAAACCAAAAAAAAAAAAAAGGCAGTGTTTATGAAGATTCTGGAGCCCACCATTGGATATGGGGACTGGCCAGATTTGGACTCGGACGTCTCCATAGGCATTGATATCTTTTCAGTTTTTGATCCATAAAGTTAATGAGGATAATCAATAAAATAAAAAAAGACAACTTCCATTTTTATAAATATATGTTAATAGTATATAGATACGTCTTAAATTGAGTAATTAAGTTTCGAAGGTTGAAGATCTTGTGGGCCCATTCGGCATATAGCATATAGCATATGCTTCTAAAGTTAATTTGAGCTTTTGTTTCCTCAATGCTATGATAAAGACAACAATGCAAATAAAAAAAAAAAGGTAATAATAATCATAAAGGTAAATACCATTATTATTATTATTATTATTTTGAAAAAAGGTAAATACCATTATTATTATTATTATTATTTTGAAAAAAGGTAAATACCATTATTATTGTTATGATTATTGGTTTGGTTGGTGGTCACGTGAACCAGCTCGTGCATGAAACATTGCACGTGCGCCATAGGAAATGAATATTAATGGGCATATTCTTTGTTCTTATATTATGAGAAAAAAAAAAAATATATATATATATATATATAGATATATATGAAACCACCTCGACCTGTCCACCACATTCCAATTTCCTCACATATATCTGTATACTTTTTATTAACTTTATTTAAATTTTTTAATAAATTTCATTATACAAAACAGGTCTTTGCTCCTGTTTGAGAGTAGATTCTCCTTAGATCTGCACCACAAACATTTGACAGTTCGTCATCTTTTACTAATCCAACGGTGAGAGTGAGAAATCTATAAAGTACACAATCTCTCTATGAGCTTAAATAAACGTAGGAACAATGACGTCAATTTCGTTTCTTTTTTTCGGGGTTTAGTTAGTTAAATAATGATCTTTTTGCCTTGTCGGGGACCACTCACATATGTGGAAAAGACATGATCCGGCGGTGGGAGCTTAATCTAGGAGTCCTACGTGTTCGAATCTAGTGACTCGGAGATCAGAAATAAAAGTTGAAGAGAATCAGTTCTTTTGATATTTATTTTTGACTTTTCAATTTTCATCCCTATGTTTTAAGAAAATAAAAATAAAAATACAAAACCGGGTGCGCTTGATCTTGTCCAGGCAGTCCAGCACCACTCCTTTATAATTTTTTTTTTTTAAGAAAAATAGAAAGACTGTTTATTTATTTATATTTAACGAGTCTTCATCCTACACCTGCTTCGGGGTTAAGATATCACGTGCTATTCTTATCCAAATATAATTTTAGAAAAACGTGCCATCCTATTTTTGTGAAAATCAGTTTCATAAAAGTTTAATAGGTAATTTGAAAAAAAAAAACTTGTCATTAAAATAACTATAGTAAATTCACACTAATTTGAGAGAATTTTTTATTTTAAAGTAAAAGAAATACAACAGATTCCAAAGTTATTTCTGTTTACTTATTTTTGGTAAATGTTCTCTGGCTGAGGAGTGAGGAGTGAGGAGTGGGGTGAGGCTGAGAGGCCCTAGGGGATAAGAGAACACGTATCCCATAAATAGGGGGAACAAAAAAAAAGAAGATATTTCAGGATGCGCGTGGTCGAGAGCATCGCGTAGACAGCGAGTAGCTGTCTCTCACGCGCTCGAGAGGAGCGTAGGGGTAGGAAGGGAGTTTCTCCTGGTAGCGCAGCCGTTAAGGGCGCCTAAAAGGTAAGTAATACTAAGTAACTGAGAGTACAAAACCGCGAGCACTGTGGTATGGGGCCCACAGTTCTAGTCTAGGTTTTCACCAGCGCGTGGGGCCCACATGAGAGGACGCACCAAGAGCGGTGACGAGCCGCTGCCGACTCAGGAAATTTATTTTTTTGAACAATTAATTAATAAACCAAGTCTAAGTTTGACGTGTCAGTGCGGTTTGTGGGGCCCAGAGCGGGGGGACCACTGGGGCGGCTCCCATCGACTTCGTTTCGCCACGCGACCCAACTTTGACCGTACCACACGTCGAATCTAAGAAGCTGCCACGAACGAGGGAACCCTCTACCTTGCCCGACCAAACACTTGGCGTTTGCTTTTTCTTTTTTGTTTTTTTTTTTATTCGGGTTCGAATCCCCGCGGTCAATATAATCATAATGTACCAGTGCCAGAAAATCGATTAGGTTCACGCCCTTTGCCTCGAGTTTTATTATACTTAATAAAAAAATATATTTAAAATGAGGTCTCACATCGGGAGCTGCCCGTTTTAGGATTTATATCACAATTAAATATGTTCAAAGGAAAATAGAAAAATACTATGCGTTGGATCAAAAATGTTGATTGATCTTACGTGAGATACGCAGTGATTAACGGTTTAGATTGGACATACGGGTTGGTCTCTGACAAACCTATAGAAAAGAGATAAAGAAAATCAAAACGCATATAATTGAGTTTGCTAAAATTTTAGTGTATGTTTGGGAGAAATAAAAGAAAATAAGAGGGAAGTAAGAAATGAAAATATATTTTTTTTAGTTGTTTAATATGCAGAGATAAAAGAAATTTAGTTTATTTTAGAGTAATTATTTAAAAATTAGTATGTTATAGTAATTTAGTGAATTCATTTTTTCATTGGCTAAAGTCTTTCTCTTTTTATTTTTCTCTCTAATTTGGAAGATAAAATAATTGTGAGCCACACTAATTTTTTTACTTTTTTTTCTCTTCTATTTTCTTTTCTTCTTCCTTTTTTTCCTACCAACCAACCAATTTTTTTCATTCTTCCTCTCCTTTTTCCCTCCCACCTTTTCAACATAGTCAAATCTTAGCTTTTATTTTTAGCAATTTTAAAAATTTGGTTTATTTTTTTTGAATATGTATAAAGGTATATTCAGTGAAATATCTATTCTCGTCACATCCAAGAATTCCTCGTAAAATACAATTATACTTTCAATTAAAACTATTTATTTATACTTTCAATTGAAACCATTTTCCTCATAATTATATCTTCTATTTGTTTGGGTAAATTTTATGCTTACTCACTCAAATTTCGATGGAAGCTAGATTTTTGCACTCACACTAATGTTAAGACACCCATGTAATAAATAAAAAGATAAAATAGGATAACACATTAAAATAGAAATTAAAAGCACCCCAAGCACCCTAACAAATTTTCTTTTCATGCACTTCTATTTGCCAAAAAATTAAATTGACAATTTGTAATTGTATGATGAAAAAGACTGAATCATAGAATCATGTGAGAAACAAACAACTACATTTAAAATAGGAAAAAAAATTCAAAGCCATAACTTTACATTTTTTTCAATAATATTATGATTATTAAGTATAAACATATACATTAACGTTTCTGAAAAAAAAAAAAAAAAAAAAGATATACAAGATTATATAATATATACATCATGATAAATTTATAACCAAAATTCGTATACACTCGTATATTATAAAAGAAACGCAAAACAAAAACCAGATATAAATTACATCTCTCCATTGATCACTTAATTTATAAACTCACATATTTCTTTAATTTTAAGGTTTTTTTATTACTTTTGCTTAATGTTTGTTGTAGTTCGATTTACATTTAAAGTAATTAGCAAGAAAATTGGAGTACAGGAGAATGATTGTGGAGGAAAAACAAATAAAAAAAAAAAATAATGAAAAAAAAATATTATTGGATGAGAACGACTCTCGTGAATTCAGAGAGATTATGGAGGTGAAAATGGAGTGCCTTTAATTTTTTTCTTTCATAGAATGTCTTTTTCGTCATTTTTTCTGGTCAATTGGGTGTTTTTATTCTTAGATAGGGTGTATATACTTTCAGACTATTAAAAAATTCAATTTTACCCTTTAACTAACCAACAATGCAACTAGACAAAAATGGTCATTGTCATAATTTTAGAGTGTTTAATGAAAACCTAATGAGTATTTGGGAATGAAATTATTAAAATGACATCCGTGTTGGTTGAAAATTTAATGAGAATTTGAGATTGGCATTATTAAAATGACATATATTTTCATTTAGAGTGACATGTTAGTTGCTAATGGAGCAAAGTTGAAACTATTAATAATTTGAAAGTTATATTGAGAGATTTTACAAAGTAATAGTCTTATTCTTTTTTTTTTTTTTTTTGCTACTAGTATTTGAACTCTTCCTTCTCATGTACACATAGCATAAAACGAGCTTCAATTGGACTCCATTTCCAAACTAGCTAGTGCTCTTTTTATCTCTCTATTTTAAATATGTGTAAACATTTCCCTTTTCTTTTTGTTTGGAAAAGTCTTTGTAGACATCTGCCGGTGAATTCGTAAATTTCACTAAAAATTTTATTTTTCTTTTTCAATTCTTACCTTCTAAGTTTTTATTAAGTATTTAGTATAGTAGTATTTCTAAATTATATTTGTTATATCATGGTGACACTCAAATTTTTTATTTACATAACAAACTATTATGAATTACGCAATTGTTTCAGTAATGGCCTACTTGTTATTAAACTATTACTTTTGAATGGAAATCGATCATATACGAAGTATAAATCTAATTTAAAACTGGATAATGATCATCTTAATCACATAAAGAGTTAGAGTTAACTAGGAAAACTAATAGCATATTCTATCATTTTTCTAACCTTATAAGATACCAAAGCTATGATTTTAAAAAATAACAACAACAATAATAATAATAATAATAAATTTCATACACTTGTCTTGATTGTTTAGTTCAAGGGAACTCATCAACATTAGGTGATAAATTAACAAAAATATAATGAGTTCTACTTTTATTTTTTGTTTTAAAAAATTAACAGTCTGTGATTAGTACTATTATGACAACTATTGCATAACTCGTGGTAATCCATTAACTCGTGGTAATCCATTATCTAAGTTGAAAATTCATGGGCTGAAATTGTTCAATAGATATATTCAAAGACTACTACCATAATTAACACTAAAGTTAAATTTCAGTTTATTAAACATTTTTTTCTTAAAAAATTAGTGCAAAAGTGATCCATGGAGTCTATAACTAATAGCACATTGGCTATGAGTAGTTTAAGACAAACTGGACACCGTAACATTAATTTAAGAGGTTTAAGTTTGACAATATATCACAATAAGGAAACTATAATTTAAGGAGTGTTCATGAAATTGAAATTTAAACTTAAAATATTACATAAAAAATGCATTCATGATTTAAAGTATCATAATATGCACACTTTTGCTTTAATACCCCTAGTATGGTGGATTGTCGCACTTCAAAAGAACAATATAATGGTTTTATAATATTATATAGAAATCTTATGTACTTTGTTCCTTACGAACTCATTGGAAGAGTCCTACTAAGAAGGAGCAAATAACATTTGCTTCCTTAAGGTTACACTTCAAAGAGTCCAAGCATATAAGAGATAGGAAAATGGTATTATAAAATTTAAATGCTTATTAGATTGAGCATAATTGTTATTTTCACCCTTTCACACTTAGGGAGTCCATACTACCTAAAATAAGAATAAATATTAAATTGAAAATTGAAGATAAAATCGATGTTGATTCTATGGAATCTACAATCGGTTCATGAATACGCGGTTGCTTAGTTCACTCATAATAAAAAAGGAATTTAGTCACATAACTTAATAAAATTTTCCAATCTTATAGGCAACTCCAAGATGCATGTGATTGCATAATAATTACAATTGTAATAAAGAAAAATATTTGGTGACTCCGTTTAAGAAAGTCAAAGATCCATTAATTTGTTGTAACATGTAAATCTGTTATTTGCTACTAAAGATTAAGCTAACATGATGCTTAAAAAATATTAAAAAATATACAAAATAATTTAATAATCGAATTAGATTTAATTTATACGTACCTAATAACATTTCACAAAGGATGGGATAATGAAAAAAAAAATGACAGAAAATTGTTTACCATATTTTATTTTTCTGTTAAAGGATTCCACTTTCTTTTGAATTTTATTTATAATTTCTGATTTCCATATGAAATTAAGAACAAAGATTAATGCTTTATAATTGGTTATAAAATTCTACGTGATGATAATAATGATAATTATATTTATTAAATTAAATGTACGTTGCAACTTGCAAGCAGCAAACCCTTCAGTTTGTTGCAACTTTTACTCGGGATGACTTTCGTTGTTTTTTTTTTTTTTGAAAGGGGTGCTGACTTGTCATTGAGATGTAATGAATTAGACATTTTCGTGTTCCCACCACATAAAAATATATGATAACAAATAAAAGATATAATATTTTGATGCAATTATGATAACAAATAAAAGATATAATATTTTGATGCAATTAATGACGTGGAACAACTTTTGTGCAAGCAATTGCATTCATAAGATCATAAGTTCATAACAAATACATATGATCATGTTGTATTCGTTAAAAAAAAAGTTAAATAGTAAATTTGTTGAGAAAATGCGTAAAATGAATCCCATTTCATAATTTTTTCCATAAAACTTTGTGTGTTTTAAGAAATATGGAAAAATCATTTGAATTTGATTTGTGATAAAATAATTTTTAAATAATTATCAATGTATTCAAATATAAAGTAAAAATATAATATAAAACTAAGTATACTGTCCACGGAAGGAAATCTTGTATTTCTTATTAATTTTTTCAATTTAATTTTTTAGGAGAAGGTTGAGTTTCAAAAATAGTCGAATTATGAACTTTTTGCAATAAAAAATCAAATTTAAATGAATTTTTTTTCATATTTTTCAAAATGCATGGGATTTCATAAGAAAAAAAGTTGAAATACAATGTCATATTATGTCTTTTCCTCTAATTTTGTTACATTATTTCACATAAGTTATTTTAAATATTAATTTTTTATATTTGTATTATTCTATCGAGTAAATCAATTTTAATCTAAAAAATAATAGATTAATTTTGTGATTGATTAAACAATGAAAAGTGTGTCAATTAAGAATTTGAAAAGTGTATTTATTATCAACGTCAAAGTCGCTTATTTGTCAAATATATATATATATATATAAAATTTTTTAACAATGAAAGATGTTATTTGAGAAAATCCGTTTAATCTATTTTATATTAAAAACATAAAATATCATAGTAATAATAAAGACACAAATAATTCGTTTACATAATTGCATATAATGATGTGACATAATATATATTTTTTTTTTTGGTAGCAGAAGCATACCATGTATATAGATGAGTAAAAAAATATGTTCTAGGTATAAATTTTGAGTGTAAATTTTAACGTGTCCCTAACATTATTTATACGTAAAAGCTATTCTCGTACGCTTTAAGAAAGTCTAATGTTAAAATACAACTTCCTAACAAAAGGAAAAAAAAAAAGTGTCACTCTTTTTTTTTTTGAGGGAAACTTTTTTTTTCCCACTCTTTTATCTCATCGTTTAACTACTAAATATTAATCCCATGTTAAATAATATAACAAAGAGGCAAAAAGGACATCCTCTTAACTTTATTTTATGTTTTTTCACTCTCTCCAAGTTTTATTATTTGACATTTGGATTTACTGTTTTGTTTTACATTTTGGATAATAAAACAAATTATAAAAAAGAGTGAGATTGGATAAAGCAAAAGGAGTACACAATAACAAATAAATATTTACGTTGAGTATATATTTCAAATAACGAGATATGTGAGTCGAAAAAAGAAATGAGAAAGAAAATATTGCACGCCCGGCCCTTGTATTGAAAAAAAAAAAAAAGAGAAAAAAAAGGTCGGGAGTTAAAAAAGACAGCCGCTAATTTTTAACCCTTAAGTTTAACTGCGGTAAAAAAGGGAAGATAAAGAAGGAAAAAAAAAAAGAAAAAAATCGAAGAAGAGCGAGTGATGGTATTTTAATAACACGCGCACCCTCGACTCATTTCTCACCACTCCGCTCTTTCGCTCTTCTTCTCTTTCCTCTCTCTCTCTCTCGTCGCCGCCTCCTCTTCCTTCTTCTTCTTCTTCTCCTCCTCCAATTGTCTACTTCTTTAGCCCTAAACATGACCTCGCCGCCGACATAGTCGCCGGAAAATTCATCGGAATTCTTTCCGATTTCGAGGTAATTTTCCGAAACGCCTTATATCAAATCGAATATCAAATATTGTTGTTTCGCTCAATTTTTCGAACTCTGTTTTCAACGCCGTTTCAGTTTATTGGATTGTGAGTTCTCATAATCCAGATCTGTTTATGGAGTCAAGAAAGTTATATTATTTATTTCTTTAATTATTAATTTTGTTTTATTTTTATCCATTTTTTGCTGTGAATTTTGGACTTTTATTTGGTTGTGTATGGCCAAGCTCAGCTTAGTTTGTTAAATTTTGGGAAGAAAAGTATGGAGTTAGCGTTCTTTGTTGTGTTTTCCACTTTATTTTTTGTTTTTTCCTGTCTACAACATTGCAGAGCTCTGGTTCCTATTTTTATTTTTTATTTTTCCATGGTTTCCAACCTGAATTCCCTATATTAATTGCTTTAATATTTTGCGGTTATTATTAATATTTTTTTGAAGTTTTCATTGTTTGCAATTTATTTGAAAAAAATGTATAGATTACATGTTTGTGTCATCTTTGAAGAAAATGTGGTTTATTTGTTTATATTTATCGGAAACTCCGTTCAGATTTTTAATAATTATTATTTGGTGCTTCGTTTGATTTCCGTGAAAATTGAGGAATAGGATTAAAAAAAATTGAAAGAGAACTTTGTATGTATTTTACCACTTCTTTATACTGATTTTCATTTTAGCAAAATAGTTATTTTCTTTCGGGCACTGCTTTATTTCTTAGATATCGCTTCTAAATTATGTTTGAGTTTTGTATGCTGAATTTGTCAGAATTATATGTATATATGTTTCGGTTCATTTTTATCAAAGATTTTGTCACATATTTTTGCATTCTCACACTATTGTTGAAGTATCTGTAACCCTTCATGTATTCATCAGTTGAGTCGAAAATCACTTTTTAGTTGGGCCCCAAGAATGTCGAGTTGGAAGGGGGGGAGATGAGAAAGGGGAAAAAAAAAAGGATAAAAGGAAAGAAACAGGGTATGATTTGTTTTGGTTTCTAAGAGACGTAGTCAGCTGAACTGAGTTTATTACTATATAAGGCGATTGAATTAGTATGGAGTCATTTGTGAACTTTTGATAATTTTTAGGTATTAAAAGTCTACATTTTGTTGGGAGTAGTTGTTTCTTAAGCTTCTTGTGTGAATCTAGACTCAAATTGATTCGGGGAACCGTCATGTCATCAAATGTTTTAACTTTTTAGCTTTGAAATTTTAGTAAAGACGCTTTATTTTTTGAGATATGTATTAATCTGAAGCTTTTTATGTTAACATATTTATCCATAGATCTGTGCTGACTATGTCTTGTTTTGTTTAGATGTGCATGCTCCCTCATTAAGCAGTTAATTGCGATGATAAATAAATGAAAAGGAGAAAAGTGAGGACATTTGAAGCCTGTAAATATGTTTCTGTCTTTAGTTTTTAAGGAAGGAGTGGAAATAATCTTCCCTACTTATTCTAGAACCTTAGTTCAGTCTTTAGTTGTTTTGGGGACCATACTTTCACAATATTTCCTAAGTTCTAACTTTGATAATGAGTTGGGGCTGTGGAGTTTATTTATTTTTTCCTTTTCCTTTTTAAATTACTTACAGAATATAATGATAATGATAATGACTATCTTGCAAATCACCATTTGTTGTTGCTTCTTGTGGTAGAAGTTACTGGAGGAGGAAAAAAAAGGGAAGTGTGGATATTTAGCTTCTTGCAGCATAATTAGTTTAATCAAGTCTAGTCTAAGTTATCTAGTGACTGACGAGTTCAGTTATCTATATGTTATTGTCTTTGTTTTTCAAATTTCTGCAAGTAGCCATTGTTTTGAACTGGAGCAATTTAGTATTTTTTTTTTCACTCTAGAAAACTGTTCTGTTTTCATCAGTTGATTATCATTCCCAAGTCTTCTGTGGATTTTTTCGTTGAACCTGTTTTCAATTAAGTTATGTTGCTGACAATGTGGTTTGCTGTGGAGCAGGATGATTGACTGCTTTCTTGCTGTGAGGATATCAAGTTCTATTGGGTTTGTGTGCACTTGTTGCAATTGAGCAGTGAGAATCTGGTTTAAATTTTTATATAAAGAAATGGACCGGCGTGATACCTCAGGATTTGTTAGCGGGGGTGGGATGTACTCTTTTCGAGTCATCTAACCCTAGTTTTGTAGATAATATTTTTTACAGCCCGGAAGTCAGGCAGACTGTTCTTTTGCAATTGATATTAGGCTAGTGTAAGAATGGATGATAGGTTCCAGAACTTGGGTTTTGCTGCTAATTATTCTTCAAATGCATTCAAGATTTTGGGTAATTCTAAGCAATTTAGGGTAGCTGGAGCTGAGTCTCGTGCGGATACTATCTTGCGTCTGAATTCCCCTTGTGCTTCAGTTCCTTATATGTCATGCTCAAAGGGAACTAAACGGAAGTGGAGTTTGATTGATCCATCTGTCTGCCAGCAGGTTGGCTCGTCATTGTCTCTTGGGCTTGGTCGTTCGTCAAGTTCCTCAGACAGCAAGGGAAGTTCAGCAACTGCTTGCACTACAATGTCTTCAGCCAAAGAAACTGATGAGGAGTCCTCGATGGATCTTGAATTGGACTTTTCGCTACACCTTGGAAGTGAAAAGTTGCCCAGCCCTAAGAAACATGCTAGTTCAAATGTGAAAGCACTGGAGGTGCAGCCCAAAGTTGACTTGGAGTTAAGTCTCTCTACTGGCCCCTCTGAATCTGAAATCACTAGTGTTCATCCTAGTTCCAGTCCACTTCAGTCTGGAGTAGAGATGCCGCTGTCAGCTTTCATGGGCAACAGTGCAGATGAAGGATCAACTTCATGTCGACGGAAACAAGGGATTATTGTGCAACCATTGCCAACATCATCCATCGTAGGGAATGGCATCCTATTCAAACAGGTTCCCCAAAACTTTGATCCAACTCCCATTGTTCTGGACCTCTCATCAAGTGGATTAACCACACCAAAAAGCTCAGTCACCTGTACTTCCGGGTTAACACAGCAGCAATTAACGCAGCATCGCGGCAGTAATTCAAAGACATGTCAGGTTGAGGGATGTGGAAAGGGAGCCAGAGGTGCTTCTGGCCGCTGCATTTCTCATGGTGGGGGTCGTAGGTGTCAGAAACCAGGTTGCCACAAGGGCGCTGAGGGCCGGACTGTGTACTGCAAGGCCCATGGGGGTGGTCGCCGTTGTGAATTCCTTGGGTGCACAAAAAGTGCGGAAGGACGTACAGATTTCTGTATTGCTCATGGTGGTGGTCGGAGATGCAGTCATGAGGGTTGCACTCGAGCTGCCCGAGGCAAATCAGGATTGTGTATCAGGCATGGTGGTGGCAAGCGATGTCAAAAGGAAAACTGCACAAAGAGTGCAGAAGGGCTCTCAGGCCTTTGTATCTCACATGGTGGTGGCCGTCGCTGCCAATCTATAGGATGCACAAAGGGGGCACAAGGAAGCACCATGTTCTGCAAGGCTCATGGTGGGGGAAAGCGGTGCACTGCTCCAGGATGCACCAAAGGAGCTGAAGGGAGTACTTCTTTCTGCAAGGGCCATGGTGGGGGCAAAAGATGTGCTTTCCAAGGTGGCGGGGTTTGTACAAAAAGTGTCCATGGGGGTACAAACTTCTGTGTGGCACACGGGGGAGGTAAGAGGTGTGCCATGCCCGAGTGTACCAAAAGTGCTAGGGGACGGACTGACTATTGTGTCCGCCATGGGGGGGGCAAGCGATGCAAGTTTGAAGGGTGCGGCAAGAGTGCCCAAGGCAGCACTGATTTTTGCAAGGCACATGGTGGAGGAAAGCGATGCTCTTGGGGCCATCCTGGATCAGAATATGGTGGCTGTACCAGTCCTTGTAACTCATTTGCAAGGGGAAAAACAGGTCTCTGTGTGCTCCACAGTGGCCTGGTGCAGGACAAGAGAGTTCATGGAGGTGTTACCTTAGGACCTATAGTTCACGACCCTAAACTTGAGAAGCCGGAGAAGATGAAAGAGGTCGTTACTGAGGACATGAATGTTGATGTTTCGAAAGTGGCAGTCAGCTTTGTGACTTCAGCAGGTGCCACTTGCTTGAATCAATTTGGTGATTCGAGCAACTTCCCAGTTGGGGAAGGTAGGGTGCACGGCGGAAGTCACTTCATCAAGGTCAGTTCTGTTCTCGGTGCCAGCAGCAGCAAAGGTGTCACCAATGATACCTCTGAGCCAATGAAATCTTACATAATTCCTCAGAATTGGATGTAACGCAATTCTCTGCTCAGAATTGGATGTAACGCAATTCTCTGCTTCTCTTCTGTGTTATATTTAATTAGGTTTTCCGTAGTTTGGCTGGGTTTCTGAGCATGTCCGTGTCATTTGCATTTAGTCTGCCTGGTGTTTTTACAATTAACTTCTAAGTTGTCAATTCATTGGTTCGTAGTGGACTGAACCTCAAGTGCTTTTAAAATCTGGAGTAACACAGTTGATAAATCAAGTTAGGACACAGTCAGCATTGGAGTTGGGTCTTTGGTTTCGTTCTTTCCTGTAAATATTTATAAATTGTCCACTCAGTTTGTTGTGAATACAGGTTGTGCCACCTGTAAGGTCGGTCAGTTTGTCAGACATTCCGGTTATAATAAAGCCCATCTTTAGGTGCTACTTTCATCGTTCCCTTTTGGCTTCGGTTATTTGGTTAATTGCTGCTTTACCGTTTTCCTTATGTGGCCATCTGAATTTGGCTTTAAAATGCTTGAGATATGGCCATCTGAATTTGGCTTTAAAATGCTTGAGATATGGCTGATAGAGTATGTGCCAAATTTTGATAATGGGAGTTTTCATAATCGAACGTGGCAAAGGTTTTGTGGTTCTATGGAAGCGTCTCCGACTCCAACTCTGACTCCGTCGGATTGAATCCAAATATCCGCTCCCTAAATCCAGAAGAAAAAATGTCTTGTCAAATATCAATTATCAGGACTTAAATGGAGTGAGAGGTCAAATATTACCACTTATTTCCTTCGCATAGTGACTAATCTAAGCCTAGTTAAACTCTGTTTAATCGACCTTATTATTGGTTTTCCTAGGTGGGTTAACGAGAGTCGTACCCAAATTTGATACCTGGTTGGGAATAATAGAAAAAATGAAACGTCTAAATATTTTACTTCAGGAATTATGAGTTAAAAAGTGACGAGTCTATTAAACTATGCTTAGTCATAATCGAATAAGATCAAGCGTATTCATAGCTAAGCTAAAAATAAAAAGAAAAACACATATCACTGCAACAGAAATTAGATATGATAGCGTGCAAAAAACGCTATAAAAAAGTTTTGATAGCGTTTTTGTGCATGCTATGACAGCTTTCGCTATTAAAAGTCCTTCCTTGTCATAACATTTTTTGAATGCTATCCTGTATGTTATAGAAAGCTCTTCTATAACATTTTTAAGTGCTGTAGAATATCTTTTATAGTGTTTTTTGCTTGTTATTGAAACCTTTTTATAGCATATTATAAATGCTGTAGAATTGTTTTTATAATATTTTTTATATGCTATAAAAGCTATAATATAGCTTTTGTCGAATACTATAAAAGTTCTTTTCTAACATTTTTGATATGCTATGAAAATGATTTTATAGCATATATTACTCGTTGTTCTATATCATTAACCATATCTTTTTTTTTTTTTTCCTAACACCATTTTTTTTAGTCCTTTTAAATGTAAAATTTGTACTAAAATAATTTGTAGAATAATCTACATAAAAATGCTTTAAAAGAAGCATTTTAAATAAAATACTTTATGTAACGTAATATAATATAAGATCCATACATTGTTCTTATAACAATTACATAAAATTTAACTAGTACACTTCAATGAGTGTTACATAGTAGTATCCACAAAAAATGAGCACAGTAATTCAAAATACAACCATATATATCAAGAACAACAAAGTTTAAACTACAATAATCATAGGGTTCCTCCCCACATCTTTAGAATAGCAGCTGAACTACATGTGCTCCAACATCCTAGACAAAATATAGAGTCACTAACAATTTAGTACTCTTAACTGTAGACAATTGGAAAAAAATTAGTAAAGTGAATTAAAAAAGATTTGACTCACCCTCTAAGAACTTTATCTGCTGACCATGCGATATTACTACTAAGAGCTTCATCAATAGTAGTCATTGAGGAAGTAGGTCTCCATAAAAATGCATCCGGTTTTTTTGCCACATGAATCCAAACTCTTACAGCATTAGGTCCAAGCATTACATGATAAACAATATTCTTTGGATTACTTGAAAACCAACGTCTCTCAGTGACAACTTCTCTAGAACCACACCAATCAAGTAATTTGCACTTATCATTGTTTGAATTAGTGTTCACACTCTTCAGTATAGATATACCCAAATTAATTAATATAAGTCATATTAATTAATATCATAATTGAGTATCAAATTAAAAAATTGAGTATCACAATGACATAAGAAAAATAAATTACTAATGGAGAAAAAATAGGTTCATTGGATTGTTCTTCACTACGAACAGTACTTACACCCTACAACAAATGGAGAATATTAATTAGTAATTTTTATTATCTATAATTTTTGTTAAAGTGAGAAACTTGCTTGATTTTTCAATAGGAGAGTCACTGTTTCTTGCAAAAATTTAACTTGCTCTTCCATTTTACAACATTTATCTTCTAAACGAGATATATTATCATCCCTTTCCGAAAAAAACTCAAGTTTTGGTTGCATTGACTCCACGGCCAAATCCTCTTATTGCTCCACATTGATTTGGGCTTGGAATTAACAATGTCAACATGATGTTTTCCTTTTTCATGCAAGACCATGGAGGTAAGTTATATGTAACTAGCATGACTGGCCACCAACTATATTTAGAAATCATGTTTCTAAAAGGATTGATTCCATCTGCAGCAAAACCAATCCTAAGATTGCGTGGGTCATTTACGAATATTGGCCACTTTTCATTCACCAACTCCCATGCAGGTGAATCCACTGGATGGTGCATTTTTCCATCATCATTTTTATGTGTAAAATGCCACCTCAAGGCTTCAGCAGTTTTCTCACACTTAAACATCTTTTTAAACCTTGGAATAATGGGAAAATAAGTCAATACCTTAGCAGGTACACCTTTTTTAACCTTCTTTGTATGTTTGTCTTCCTTCCATCTTGATGCACCACACTCAGGACAATTCTCTAAGATCTCATTTTCTTTCCTAAATAAGCAGCAATCATTTATGCAAGTATAGATCTTATCGTATCCTAAGTCAAATGTTTTTAGAAACTTTCCAACTTTGTACATAGACTTAATAATCACATTGGGAGTGGGTAACATGTCATGTAAAAGCTCTAACAAGCCACCAAAACTTTTATCTGACCAACCATATACGGTTTTCAATTTGTATAGAGCAACCATGGCTGATAACTTTGTGTACTTTGTACAACTAGGAAATAAAGGAATTTCGGCATCCTCCAACTCTTCTACAAACTTCTCATGAGTATTTTCTTCAGAACGTTGAGAGAAATCTTCTTCATACTAATATGCAACCCTAAACAATTTATACGTATCACCTAAGTTCACTTCCTCAATATTTTCATTAGAATTTGCATCCTCTCCATGGTAGAACTAATTTGTATATCTAGGATCCATTCCCTTAATAACCAAGTGCTCATAAACAATATTTACATATTGGTGACTCAAATTACGATATTCTTTACAAGGACATAATAACCTCTCTGGATAACCCAAATTTTTTTCTACTGTCCTTACAAAATTCCAACCTCCTTACATATAATCATCCATAGCTCTACATATTTTTTTTTTTAAAAGAGAGAAATTTACTAAATCATTATCCTAGTACTTATTTTTAAAGTACCACAAATTATTTCTTAAGTCTAGATATAGTTACCTGTTTAGTTGCACCCAATCTTTGTTCATTATCATCCTATATGGTTCCCAATGACACTAACTATCATGTAAATCGTAAATACAAATTACACCTATTAAACATAAAACATTTATTCAAGGATTAAAAAAAAATTATTTAGCTATAACACATAATTATTACAAAAAAATTTACCTATCTTATGAGCTTCTACTTCTCCTCCAAGATAAATCTCTACTTGAAAAATAAAATAAAAAGAAAGAAAATATAACTCACGCATTAATGTTCCTAATTAACTACAATCCATTATACTATCTAGTATTATAGTGTTTTTGGTGCTTTGAGAAAGATACCTATAAAACAAAAGGACATACGAATAGTATAATTACATACCCCAAACACAATTAGTTATAGCTGCTAATGAACCCTCAACTACAAAACTTGGTCTAATGGAATTTTACACTAGATTCCCCTTTCACAAAACCAAGAACAAGCTTTAATCTATGTGTCTTGTGTCCATTATAATTTTAAATAATAACAATTGTAAAAACAAAACCATTTTCATTAAAGATTAATATGAATATATTACTAATTTAAATTTCTGTTTCCCAAAACCAAGAACATTTCCAGCAATACAATATACATATAAAATATTTCCTTTCTTTAAGATTTCTTTAGCACTCAAGACAACTCTAATAATTTATAGGCAAGGAAAAAAGGTCAAGATTATATTTATGGAGACAACGAAATAACTTTTATTAAAATAAAAATAAAAACTTAAAAAAAAAAATAGAACTTGCCAAGTACATTACAAAACCCATGACAGTAAATTATATGCCAAATCATGCTTTCAGCAAATAATAATAATCATAATAATATTAATTTATTAAGATTACAATATATCTTGAACGTATGGTCTATATCACTCCCCTGTAAAATACAAAAAAAAAAAATATTCATATATATATATATGTATATATAAAATACAATTCAATTATTAGTTTTCTGGCCAAGTACATGTCTTTATCCATAACTCTTTGGTGTACACGATTTAGATTTATTGGGCTTAAGAGCTTAAGGCCCAAAGTAAGGACTATTGGCTAAGGTCTCCTTGTTTGATTAAATTTACTCTTCATTTTCTTACTACATATATCCTCACAGAAGAACACAAAAATGAAGAAAATACAATCAGATCGTATTCCAATTCTTGTGGGAATGAAGGATTCCAATAAGATAGGCTAGTCCTCATATCAGATGTATTGTGGCAAAAATACCCAAAAATGCAGATAAAAAAATGCATTTTATGAAAGAATATCAAAAACACCAAAGGTGTTCATGGCTATATCTCAATGAAACTCAAGAGGAAGCTCCATTTTTCTACTTCATCATTTCACACTTTGCACAAAAGTAAAAACACTTATACTGAAACTTACCTGAAATCAGTAACACCATTTGAAAAAGCGAATAAAGAGGTCTTCAAGAGTTGTTGAAGGTCTTGGGATAGTTGGGTTCATCACAGGGTAGTTTTTTGCCTTATCTTTGATCTTGGATCGTGATGGGTATATCTCGTGTTGGAGCTAGCTGGATCTTTGCATTGACAAAGGGTCTTGCGAGCTAGTTTCTTTCGTCATATAAGGGCTGCGAGCTGGGTTCTTTGGTCATCTTGAACAGAGGAGAGAAAATCTGTGCGACTTTTTTCAACGCCCAGCCCTTGATTTGCGTTGATCTGATTTGAGCTGGTTTCTTCAGGCTTCATGAATGAGTTCTCCTTGCCTCACGGAAGCTGGGCTATCTCTGATTTGAGTTGATCTAGTGAAATTTCAGGTTATGCACTAGATGGTATGTCTCTGCAATTTGGGTCGGGGCGATGAGGTTCAGAGATAGAGTTGAGGGTGATGATGTTATTAACGTACGGGGTCAAGAAGATTAGCTAGGTTCAGCCATTATCATCTCCATGGTCATTTTCTGCAACTTGGGGTATGGATTTGGGAAATTTAGGGTTTAGGAAATTTTTTAGGTTTTAGAAATTTCTTCCCTCTCTATCATTGTTTTCCCTTTTCTATTTTTACGTTTTCCCTCTTCTACTTTCAGATTAGTTTTAGTTTCCCTATAATTAAATTTCCACTTATTAGATTTAGATTTAGTGTTACAAACTAAAGTGTCTATACTTGAAATTGTTTTATAAATTAAGTTTTTTTAATGATAATATATTTGGAATAATAGTATGTAATATAATATACTTTTTCATTTGAATATGTGACTTTTTAAAATCGTAACAAAAAATGCTACTATAAAAAATCTTAATGACCTTTTTTTGAAAATGCTACGGTGATATGCAATAATAGACCTTATTTGTTGTAGTGTATTTAGATGGTGGAACATTGATGATTATTTTGCATCAATCTTGAACTAATTTAGCTGGTGATTATCTGACTTAAGTATGCAAGAGCTAAGAGAAATATGCTGCTTTATTTGATGTCATCTGTCAGTTTTTTCAACTATGCAGAAATTATCATATTGAATTTGTGAGATTTTGCTTATAGTTACATATAATTTGTAACAAGTTATAACTGACAAGGATGACCACCAGTAATGATTACAAAGAAAGGAGGACTACCTTTTGTGATTAATTCAAGAGTTTTATATTTTCGGAAAGGTAAAAACTTGCATTTCTCACGAGCCGAAAAAGGAACAAAAACAAAAACCTTGCTTAACTATCTCTGTGGACAGTATTTTACATTTATTTGGCGTTCTTTTCATCCTTAATACATAATTCCCACGTTAACAGAAGAAAAAATCGAGTCCCCTGCATATTTCTTTTAGTGTAATCCTTCATGTTTGAACTTGGCCAACTTAGAAAGCTCATCAACTGCTTCAACCAAGTGATCAAGCCTCGCCACAAACTCAATAAGCAGAGAAGTGAAGTTGGCCAATGATAATGCTGCCGTGCTCTCCAAAGCTTTCATTCTGGGCAACAAGTCCATATTCAAGGCCCCATCTTCTTCATGAAAAGCGTCTACTTCTCTCGAAGGCCAAGAATACAGCCTTCTCGATTGCTTCCTCATGAGCTCATGGTAAGATTCAGCCTGACCAACCGTTGAATTTTGTGTCTGCAGCATCTGGTCATTCGAGTTCTTTTCATTGCAATTGTTGCTGCTGTCGAATTCGCTGCTGAACGGTGGCTGGTTGATGTCGTGGAGAGTGGACGACACGGTGTGAGTGAGATTTGGGAGGGGCTTTGAAGCATTGTCGGCCATGGCAGAAGAGATTTCGGAGCCTGTGAGGAGATAAGAGTGCAAGTCTACTGCACGCTGGAGTCTCTCGGCGGAGCTGTGTACTCTCTTGAGCAGGGAAGTTTTGAGGCTTCGTTTCATGTTGCATATGTCTTTGCCTAAGCTCCTGAGTAATTCTGCAGCCTGGTTTGTTGCATCCTGAATCTCGGACTGGAATGCGATTCGGAGGTTGTATGGTGCCTGTTGGAAGACTTTAATGTCAATTATGACGAAAAGAAACAGTGAAATAAAAGGTACGGTAAAGATGAGTTTCATGTCGTTTATTTTTTATTAATTTCTCATATTTCCTACTCTTTCTTAAGTTTGAGACACTAATTTTCTGCTTAAACCAGATTTTGGGATTTAATGACGTACTACTGAGGCTGCTAATGATGCTTCAAGCAGAATACATCATCAAGAGGTAGTGCAACTGGAGAAGGGCTATGCTCAGCAATTTCAAGTTTTGCATACCTCAAAAAGGTGAGAAATTGAGATAGCTAGCTATGCAGTTTTCCATTTGAGTACTGCTATGTTTCTGAAAACCTGAAAACCTTGAGATATATATCGTTTGTCAAGACAAAAGCCTGGTGACACAGGATCTGAGCTCCCAGTAGCAAATTCTGCTGTACATAGTTTGAAACTATATTTTTACTTTGTTATCTTAGGCAAAATAGATCATTTGATCAAAGTCACTTTAAGTAAAAGGCCCACTTTTAAAACTTTTTGCAAAATATCCTTTGTGCATGGTCCAGTCTAGTATTCTTAGTCTTGAGAAAGACTACTTTGCAAAGAAATTAAAAATAGGCCTTTTATTAAAACTGATTTTCGAAAGGGTCTTCTTTTGCAAAGAAAATATATTTTATAACATATATGCGGTTATATTTAGCAAACATTTGTTGATATTGCTCTAGAAATGGTCTAAATCAGGCTTTCTAGTTCTGTACATGAATCATTAATTTAAATATTTCTGAGTTAATCAGCAGCCATAGAATAAGCTAGTTAGACCACTTATTGCGGTTAAATATTTATGAGCTCAACTTCATGGTAATGGTAAATAACCTTATTGAACTGTATATAGTTAGTTGCTCACCATTCAGATGTCTCCGTTTTTCTCTTAGTAAATAGCTAACTATATGGAATGATCTATGTCTGAAGAAAATTCTATGCAACCAATTAGCTCATAAGAGGGATTTTTCTACAGTTGTTATTCTGGTAAAAGTAAAACCCATATAGGACTTGGGACTGAGAACAAACAAATATGGATGTCTGTTTAGAATTTTCTGTCAGCTAGTGATTTATTCCTTCCTCAACCACCATCAAATGGACTCTCCAATTAGAGAATAAACACACAGCATAATTTGCGAAACATTCGATTCGTAAACCTTACCTTTTTGTTTCTTCTGAATTCCCTTCTCTAATATTCTCACTTGTCCTGAGATATCTAGACTAGTAAAGCGAGACTCTTCCATTTTTTCTTTTCTGGGGATTAATTTCTATCACAGATTCCTTAGTTTTTAACATCTTGGGCAACAATTACATTAGTCAAGGTTTCAGATTCCTTTCAAGTGGTTTGTGAATATCCAATCTAATTATTATGGTATATGACATACTTTTAAATCAGAGAAAGAGAGAGAGAGAGAAGTGAAAACACTGGCTAAACACGGTTAAAAGTTACAGATAGAATATGTGCTCTATGATAAACCAAAAGAAAAAGATACCTGAATTTCAGAGTGTAGAACACCATGAAGTGCCATAACCTCATAAGCACAATATCTCAAAACTGCTCCAACTTTGACATATTCTGACCAGGGATAGAAGAAATGCCGGAACCTGCCGTGTGGTGGCTCCCACTTTGCAGAATTAGCCTTACGATAGAAACAAAATGAAACCAAGTAGAGTCGTTGTCATTATTTGTTATTATAGGCTGCAAAACTTAATGCAATCTTACAAAGTGACGTGAAAATAGGCACCAAATTTTCCAGTTTAGCAGAGGAGTTTAATGTCGTTTTGCATTTCTTGTAAGCCGGTTCGTCTGGGAACTCATCCATGACATTTTTGATGAATTCAGGATGTTCTGAATCGTCGTCTTTTAAGTATTTTCCAACGCATTCTGCTATTTGCAAGACAATAAACATAGATCATGAATGGAAGGTTTCTGGGTCTATTTTTTATTTTATTTTTCTTTGCTAATAAATGGACATTTAAACTAATATTTGTTTAGTCTTAATTACCTTCAAGTGAGTCAGCCACCGAGTTAAAATTGTTAACTAGCTCCTTGTGTAGTTGCTCTCCAGCCCAGATAGGAAAAACAAGCACATTCACAAGGACTGCCACAACTCCTCCAATGGCGATCGAGTAGAGTCGGTCCATGGATGTCCGCATTGGATTTCCCACCCGGTAGCCAGAAACTATGATCAAACAGTAGGTGAAAAGTATGACCCTGAATCCATACTCGTATGGCACCAGAGATGGCCACAATTTCATGAACGACGTAATAGTCCCTGCATAAAATATTGTTGAACAAGATAATATATAAAACGATATAAGTAAATAGTAAACATCATGGGAAATATGAGTTGATTATCTGAACTAAAATATATTACCAACGAAAAAAATGCTAATGCCAATGATGATAGGTTCAGCTACCCGGCCAGCACACAGGGCCAGTTGAGCAACACCAATCGCCAAGATTCCGGCTAGTAAACTCCCAAGAGCTCGATTAAAACCTTTGTTAAACGTTGCCCCTATAAAATTAATTCAATAAAAACATCATATTTCATGAGAACCAAATCAAGATCAACTGCTTAAAGTACTTCATTATGGCAATTAAGCATACATATTTTGGTGTTAAATTCTAGTGTATTACTATGCATACAGAAAGTAATATATTTGATCAGTAGTACTACTATTATTGAAGTTTGAACGTACCAACTGTGTATTCGAACATAATAGCAACAGTAAGGATGGACCAAATGATGTTGGTGCCAAAGACTTCATAAGGTGCTCGAAACAGAATAAGCAAGGACACAAGCAGCACAGCAAGTCCCACCTTGAATGAGAATGTTACTCTGTTGCTGTCTTCTTTGGCAAATTCCCACACACTCCTAATCCAAGCATTACACGAAATCAAGCTCCCGGCGCCATCACCACCTCCACCCCCACCGGACTTCTTGCCAGACGCTGCCTCTGGCTGTTTATAATTAGCTTTGGTAGCTGAAGGAATGTCAATTTCAATGCTACCCTTTTTTCCATTCATTCTCCAACGAACAACAATATTATGTTATTTTGGCACTTGTTAAGTGACAAAATTAACTTTTTTCCTTTTTTTTTTTTTGTTTAAATTTATTTGGGGTTTACAAAAGAAATGAGATCACGAGAGAAGACAGAACAGTGGATCAGAATAGTGAATTTTGAGGGTGTAAGAAATGTGGGATGAGAAGAACGTGGATTTAAAGAGGAAGGTGATGGTGGTAGAAGGTGGAGCTTGAAGGTTTATGTCCAACTAGGGACATAAAGCATGTCAGGTCAGGATCTAAAAATGTGTCGTAGATGGAAAAAAGAATATAATACGGCAATAATATAGGAGAGAAAAATAGAGGTTGCTATGAAACTCAGGATAAGAAGATGCTTAATCTCAATAATGTTGCATGGAAGAGAATTAGAATCTCAAATTTGCATGGCGAGGCAATTCTGCTTTCAGTCCATATGTTTGCTCTTCCAAAAATATCTTCACTATTGTCATGCTTTTATATATATATATATATATATATATATATATATAAAGTTAACTCAGGTGATAAGAAGTGGTAAGAAGGTGATAAAAGTATTTATGCTTAAAATTTTAATTTTAAATTTCAGTTGTATCGGAAATAGATATGAAAATTTATTATTCTTGACGAGTATAAGACATTGGTGGAACAATATGAAAATTTATTATCTTTGACGAGTACCACGAGTACGAGACACGGTGGGACAAGATGTATAAGGTGGGGATTGGGCAGAGAATGCAAATTCGACTCTAGATAGCCTATGGGATTAGGGATTGAATTTAATTCCTTGGTTCCTTGCTTTTGCCTTGGATGATCGGTGTGCGCCATCAATTATCCAATAGTATATTTACTTCGAACACGCCGTTTCATAGCTCCCCTTGATCCAAACACCAAGGAATCTTTTGTAACTGCTTTCACCATTCCTAATTTTTTCTGCAGCCTGAGCCTCCTTAATCATCATGGCCTTTGTTAATCTAAACAACATGCACAAATCATCTCATTTTACATTTTCCATGATTACATTCACATTTTCAATAAGTTTTTTATTTTTAATAATAAGACTTAACTAATAACCACCACTTACTACAAATTTAAAAGAAAATAACACAAATTTTACCAAAATTTGAACCCTGACCTCCTCAAAATTACACACACATTCCTCAGACGGTGGACCAATTGAGCTAACCCAATTGGCCACATTTTCAATAAGTTAGTGCGGGTCTTGTTACTTACTTTGGATACAAATGTAGAGGAATCTTAAATGTCCGGTATTAATTTGCAGATCAAGTTCAAAAATTAGATAGGATATATATATATATATATATTTTATGTAATTATCCCTAAAACATATTTATCCCTATATATTTAATTAGGCTCCTAACTAACCATAAACTGTCTAATCACGTAGGCCCCCTAGAGCCCAATTTACACAGGACTCATTCATTAACACCCACACGACAGTAATTAAATTTTTATAGTAGAAAATAAAATGTTGATCGGTCTTTTCTTTTTTTTTTTTTTTGAACTGACATAATATCAGAATTGATGATTAATTAAGTGATGCGCGTGTTGAGTTTAAGCTCTTAAGAGAAGAAATAAACTAACTGAGGTGTTTGATCTCGAGCTTGAATATGCACTCTCTAATATTGCACTAACTCTATAATATTAGCTTATTTCCTATTAGCTTTAAATTTTTTGGGATCAAATTACACTGTCCATGAATAGTGATATATATGTAAATATATATATATAGGTTGTTAATTTGATAAATATTTTTTTTATTTAGGTATTTTTTTTAGTTATTGGATCATCGTCCAACGATAATCTAACGATTATTATGAAATATATAAAAAGACGTATATTATTAATAATATTTTTTTTACTTTTTATTATAGAATAATGTTTATAATAAATTTTCATTAGACATTTTTTTTAACTTTTTATTATAGAATAATATATATAATAAATTTTCATTAGATAAATTAATACATACATAGTAAAACAAAAAAAATACTTATTACTAGATTGGTGCCCGTATATAAGCATGTCATATACTTATATACTACTAAGTCTACTATATATTGAAGGTAGGATATATATTTGGTTTCTGCACACCACTATATGTACTCAAAACCACAATCGTAAATATTTGATTTGATTTGAACATCCGTTAAATACAAACATATATAATTAATCTACACTTTCATGTTTACATTTCGTACCTGTATATGTCATACACAACTGTTGCCCATGCATGCATGTGATAGTGTTTTTCCCCCTCTATTTTTATTTTTTTCCCCCTTGGAATGCTGAAAATAGTTAACTAACGTGCCTTGAGTATAATTTTAAGCCGTTGAAGTATTGTCACTTGACACTGATACAATTCCATTTTAATTTCATCAGACGGTTCCTTGTCACGTAAAGTAAAATGAGTAATCAAAAGGAATATTATTAAGAACAAGATGCTGAACATCTATGTATAGAAACTTTTTTTTAATTGAAAAATAAATAAATTCATGAATAGGAATATATTATATTTGACTCAGACTGTAGCTTCTTGGGAGCTAAATCTATATATGCATAATGTCAAGAAAACTATTAATTGGAGATCGAATTTTCTATATACTTTATGACCTAATTTTAATATATATATATATATATATGGGATAATAACATTAAAATTCCCTGAGTTTTAATTTTTTCGGCCCAAAAAAAAAACTTTGACTTTTGAATATCTGTAAAATAATACCTTTATTTTTAAATTTCTACAAAATAATACCATGATTTTTGAATTTCTGCAAAATAATACCCTCACTTTTGGATTCTATAAATTAATATCTTGACAATTACAATTCTTACAAATGAATACTCTAACATTTGAAATTCATATAAATTTATAACCTTAACGCCCAATTAGTTGATTTTAATAATAAAAAGATGGTCGTAGCCATGATCAACTTAATTAAAACTTATTAAACAATAATAAAATTTATAAAAAAATATTTATAGTTAGTTTATTTCACTTGGTATTTAAAAAGAAAAAGTAAAAAATTAGAATGAGATAAAAGTAGTTAATTGTAAAAAAAACATGAGAGGTAAAAAAATGATGTTTTTTTAGCAATTAACCAAAATAAGTAACTATAAAATAATTTCCGATAATATACTAATATCTAAATATTTTTAATAAATTAATGAGAGATGTTCGCATATTTTAATTTGCTCATTGTATAAATATACAAAGAAAATAAAAATTTAGAGTATTAATTTATAGAAATCGTAAATATCAAGGTATTAATTTACAAAATTCAAAAGTGAAGTATTAATTTACATAATTTTAAAAGTTAGAATATTATTTTACAGAAATTTAAAAATGAGGACATTATTTTACAGACATTCAAAAGTCAAAATTTTTTTATTAAAAAGTTAAAACTCAGAATAAAAAATCGTGATTAACCGTATGTATAGGCTATAGCAAACCTTATTTCTGATGCAAAATGCATGGCTTCTAGGTCTCGTCTCTGTTCTCATCTCAATGATTAGAGCATAATTATATTATATGCTTTCTCTTTCCCTTGAATAATGCTACGAAGTTCGAAAGTATATATGTTCGAAAGTATATATATATATATATATATATATCTATGGGTACCAATTCAGTAGGTATTTTTTTTTTTACCTATACATAAGTATCAATTTGGCCAATAAAAATTTAGCATACACATTTTTTTATTGTAAAAAGTAAGAGAGAGAAAGAGCATTAATGATGTACGTTTTTTTATACACTTCATTATAGCCATTGGATCACTATTAGATGGCGATTCAACGGCTAAAAAAAAATACCTACCCATAGGTAAAGAAAAAAATACTTATTAGATTGGCAACCTCTATATATATATATATATATAGCTATCGTACATGATATGATCATATTATTAGCATCAAAGTTATTCCTCAAATTTGATGCAGAAACATCTTTTGGTACGTACCTACATTCTTTAATATTTATGAAATTCAAGTTACACCTCAAAATATCCTTTATAATTAAATTTAGATTTTTGAAAAGCTTAATTTTGTGGAAGACGTCTTTTTACAAATTTAAAAGGAAAAAAAATTGGAAATTTTGTCTGCTCAGGCTAGCTAATTATTCACTAGTAGTACAGATGCCGAACATATTCCAGGGCACAAAGTGGCGATAAAATTCACGATTTATTTTTAAGCACGAGAAATGAAAGATAATTATATAGTATATATTGCATAAATGTGGATGAATGTATAGTTCGACTCTTGGAATTTCTCTTTGCACAGCACTATAATAGATAGCTAAATTAATAAAAAGTCGGCTAATACACTATCAAATCAATAAAAAGCTTCTATATCGCCCCCGGCAGCCATGAAAATTTTATAGGAGTGCTTGGTACTAATTAATTTCAACCCTTTCTTATGAATAAGTGTAGACGGCAAAAACTTGTTATGATATCAAAGCCAAATACATACATAATGATCGGCCAGCCACGCATGATCAATTTGCTATGCGTTGTATAAAATTACTTTGAGTTAGGATTCTTGTATTTTCCAATTGGGTTTGACTTGAGAGGTATTTTAATAGGTTACATACTATATAGAGCACAAAATTTTATTACTATGAGTTGACTTTGTTTCTTAGGCTTTACAATTACTAAACGAACCATTCTTAGCACTTTCACTCTAACTAGTAACGTTACTACTCTCTTAACTGTTTGGTTCAATACCCCAAGGAAACCATACATTCGGTAGAATATTACTTAGAATATATATGAATCAGCTTGACTGTAGTAAAACGGACCAAATGCTATATATTCTAAAGTAGGTCATATTGCAGATGATCACATATACATATATATCCAAATAAAGTATAAATAAATAAACAAATGAGGAAAATTATGAAGAAAACAATTAATGCATGGTGGAATAGGATGCCCAGCTGGGTAGATAAAAGGGATCCCAACAGTATTCTGCACTCATCCTAGAATGAGAAGGGCCATCATGTGGAGATGCAAATGAACATATGGAAGTTACTTAACTAAACAAATTTCTAAAATAACATGAAAAAAGATATTAATTGGTGATCACCTGAGTGTTACTTTTTTTATATCAATCAGAAATTATTATTGTGTATTTACATAAATGTGTAGCAATACCGTCTAATAATTCACATGTCTTATATGATTAGTTCAAGTACATTTTGATTAAAGATCAGTTGTTATGACATATAATCTATTACAATGTCAATTCATTAATTCTCCAAGTTCAACTTGTCACATCTTTTTCTTCAGCTTCCCCCCACCCCGATCCCTTTCTCTTCTATGATTCTCTGTCTATGTTTTTTTTTTTTCCCTCCTGGCCAGCCCTTTATGCACACACACGCGCGCGCACACACACACACACACGCACATAGATATAAACATATATCTGTATTCTCTTGTACCATGTTGAAGGATCCAGATCTCACACGTTGAATACATGAGTTTCTGCAATTACATTATAAGAATTAAAGATACATGTTAAAGGGTAGACATCAATGCTGAAAGGTTGAGTTTATGGCTTTGCATTTCGACTCGATTTGTTCATTGAGTCTCCCCTTTTCAGAATAGATTTAAAGTCTCAAATACAAACGCCTCGTATCAACAAGCGTTTGTAGTCCAACGGTTAGGATAATTGCCTTCCAAGCAATAGACCCGGGTTCGACTCCCGGCAAACGCATTTAGTTCTTTATTATGATTTTTAATACTAATTCGATTTAAACAATTAAGATTCTTTTGCTGTGTGCATGGCTATATTTATTTTTCTCCAAAAAGTAGGCAATGATAGCTAGGTTGATATCCCTTTTATTTTAATGTGATTTTCAAGACATAAAGTTTAAATTTAATTTTCATCATATGTATTATACATAAATGATGTTATCATATGTATTAGAAAAAAAAATGGCATCATATGTATATATCTGATAAATGAAAAAAAAAACGGCATCATATTTATATATGATAAATAAAAATACTCAAAAGTTCTTTTTTTTTTTTATTTTTAATTTTTTATTATAGTAGACAGAAAAATCATTTAAAACTAAAAGGTCGTTTATTTTAATATATATTTCTATAATTTTTTTTGACTTCTACCTCTTTTAAAAATATAAGGACATCTTACCTCAATATAATTTAGTAATTTACCATTCATCATCATTATACAAACTGCATATTGTCTCATTTAGCGAAAATTATTTACTCTCTAATTGGTAAGTAATTTCAAAAAAAAAAAAAGAAAAAAATATCTCTAATATTTTTCTTTTAGTTATGTTTGGTAGAGGAGAAAAAAGAGCTATGAAAGAAAAAAGTATATGGAAAAAAGAGGAGAGACAGTGAAAATTGAGTTGTCTGGCAAGAGGAGAAAAGAGCAAGAAGAAAAAAAATGTAGAAAAATAATAACACACAATATATAAAGTTACAAAATAATTTAATAAACATTTACAATAAATTTTAAAATAAAATTTAAAATTACCAAAAATTTGCTCCTATATGTTTAGTATGAAACTTGATTCGTCCACAAAAAATGAAAGTATTCTGCAAAAACAATAACTTCATTAATAGTCGACGCCTGTATATCACATAAAGTCCTTAAAACTGATTCGCTCTCTTCGGTAGAATACTTGAGAATTTTGCAAGCGTCAATTTCCCAGAATACAATGACAAATAGTAACATGTGAAGTACCAACACTTTTGCTCTACGAACTGAAAAGTTTTAGAACTTTATTCATTTGTGGATTTCTAGAATTAGAGTTTCGGAAAGATTAGAATTAGAAACTAATTGCTTAGACACCCAAAAAAAACTAAACTGCTAAAAAGAGAATAAGAGAGAGTGAAATAAGCTAAGAGCTTTTTGTTGTGTCAAAAAAAAGTAGTGAGGGTCTGCTTATATTGTTAGGTAAAAAGAGATATTATAAAAACTAACATGAATACTCCATAATGCCAATAAATTGGTTGCTACTCATAGGCCAATATTCTATCCTTTACTAGCCAGAATTAAATTTTTTTTATTTAATTAAAAATGACAGTTTTTGAAGTAACGACCAAGTCTTTCATTGCCATATTTTTCAATTTCAAACATTCTTCTTTCTAGAGAAAAAATAAATTTGGTCGCAGCAAAATGTTGGCTTTACAAAAAGTCCAAGATTTCAAGCTAACATTTGTATTCGTAAGTGTAAGCACACATAAGTCCATGTAAATACACCCCCTTATACATGCTTAAGGAGCGTCTTGGCTATATATAGTTACAATCATAACAAAATGTAACTCTATATAAAGCATAAGGTTAAAAGTTTCCTAACTAATGTGGGACAAGCTTTTCCAATTATTTCTTCTATTTTCCAATACCAACAAACATATTTTGATCGTTAATTTCTCATTCATTTAAACTCCAATTTGGATACATGATATATTAATTTAATCTACTCATAATCTACTCATAGAGCAGAATAAAATTATACTAAGACTTTGTACTTTAACAAAATAGGTCTTACTCTAATTTATACTCTAAATTGGCTTAATGAAAATATAATTACAACTATAATTTAATCTTTACTATACATATGAGCTCTAAAGTCCACTTAAGCCCAAACTACAATTTCAAATAAATGGTCCATTTTCTAACAAAAAAGAAAAAAAAAACCTCCCACCCCCATTCACAAATTAAGTCACCTCTTTTAAATATATTTATTTTTAAGCATTTCATATCCTATTTTTCTTACCAAAAATTATACAATATTTCCTAAATTACCGATTAAAAGCACGCCCTACTTTCTCCCTTGTGCATAACAATTAAAAATATTTTATTTCATAGTCGACTCAGGAAACGGAGGGTTTCACAATTATTATAGGAACTCTATTCAACGATTATAATCTGCTATTTACATCCAAGGGAGTTAGAACTAATTAGATTGATGATGGATTTTGGTTCTTTTTTGAATGAAGCTTTTGGTTCTTGCAACTGGAGAAACATGATTTATAGATGGTCGATATAATGCTTAGCATCAAAGTTGAGCAAATGGCACGTAAACACATGATTTCAACAAAGTTAAACGGTTGATTTAGCAAATCTTACAGTGGATGGCTTGCTAATACGAAATTTATAATAGAGTCTGAAGTTTGGATAATAAAACGTGTTTAATCCTGTAACTGAATCACAGGTAGTGATAAAGCTTGTGGATCTTTAAATAATGATTTTGATGAGTTCTCAAAAAAAAAAAAAAAAAGAAAAGGAAACGTGTCTATAAACATGTCATGGGGTGTGTATGTCATAGATTGTCCTTAATGGTTATTTGCTTTAAGCAGATATGTACTTAATAGTTTATTATTATTATTATTGTTATTATTTTTGAAAAAAAAATACTAGAAGGGGTGCTTTATTTGAAGTGGGTGCAAATCATTCCCAAAAATTTATGCTAATCTCTCCAAATAAAATGTACTCTCTTCATTAAACGAAATAATATATTCTAAAATTATCATAATTTGACTTAATTTTGTTTTCTTTCCTTCTCACCAGCCAAATAACTTTAAATTTCTTTTTTCATCGCTCTTATACCATCTCCTTACCAGAAACATGTGTTTTACGAGTTTATATATAAAAATAAAAAAGAAATACTATTTATGCAATTAAGTCCCGTATCCCGGCCCCATAGTTGTCATTTTAGACAAGCCCACTTCTTCAGACAAGACCCGCTTTATAATTCAGCTCCGACGGCCGTTGACAAACCAACACCGCGACTCTCTTCCCACTCCCCCCCCCCCCTTTGACCTCCCCGTTGACCAAACCCGATTCTTTAACCGGACCCACTAAAATATGGGCAACTCCTGTAGTAGCTACCCTTCTGGCCAACACTCCGGCGGATCGGGTACCAACCCGGGTCACCACCACCAGCGGCCTTCAAACGGGGCCGTTCAGGTCCTACCTCCCGACGCCAGACCTTCCCCACCAAGACCGAGATCCCATTTATCGAACCCCACTGCCCCATCCACCGTCGGCGGCGCCACGGGAATGGGCCGTGTCCTGGGCCGGCCCATGGAGGACGTCCGGTCCACGTACGTATTCGGACGCGAACTGGGTCGGGGCCAGTTCGGGGTGACGTACCTGGTGACTCACA
Organism: Parasponia andersonii; assembly: GCA_002914805.1. Classification (NCBI taxonomy): domain Eukaryota; kingdom Viridiplantae; phylum Streptophyta; class Magnoliopsida; order Rosales; family Cannabaceae; genus Trema; species Trema andersonii. Next base: position 292,505 of record JXTB01000362.1, read on the forward strand.
AGGAGACGAAGCAACAGTTCGCGTGTAAATCCATTGCCACGAGGAAGCTCATCAACCGGGATGACATCGAGGATGTACGGCGCGAGGTCCAGATCATGCACCACATGACCGGTCACCGGAACATCGTCGAGCTCAAGGGGGCCTACGAGGACCGCCACTCGGTCAACTTGGTCATGGAGCTTTGCGCCGGAGGTGAGCTCTTCGATCGCATCATAGCAAAGGGTCACTACTCCGAGCGAGCCGCGGCTAATCTCTGCCGTCAGATCGTGACTGTGGTTCATAACTGCCACACCATGGGGGTTATGCACCGGGACTTGAAGCCTGAGAACTTCTTGTTCCTCAGTAAAGACGAGGACTCGCCTCTTAAGGCTACTGATTTTGGGCTCTCTGTGTTTTTCAAGCCAGGTCAATAATTATTTGTTTTATGAGTTTCCTTTGGTTTTGGTAATGTGGATGGTCATTTTCTGATTTGGGTTTTGACTCTGCTTAGTCTTGGAGGAGTATCATTAGCTAGTTTGTAGTGTTAGTTACCGTAAGTTATGTAATCCATTTGAGCCTAAACCATATAAGAGCTAATGGGTTTTGGGATTCATGAGTTATTGTACTTTGTTAATTTGCTTAAGAGATTGAAAGTGTCAGGTGAATGATGATTTGTTGTGAGTTTTTTCGGTTTTGGTTATGTGGGTCAGTTTCTATTTTTCCTTTAAGCTCTCTTAGTTCTTGGATAAGTATAGTTTGATGTGTCGGTTACCTTAAGGTAGGTAATCCATATAAGCCTAAACTATAGAGTTATTGAGTTTTTGGGATTCATGAGTTTTTTGTAGTTTGTTAATTTGCATGGAGATCAAAAGTAGTCTTTTTTAGCAAGTTGAAGAAGTCTTTGTTGCCAATCACAATGTTAGAATTTATTTATTGTTGCAGGAGATGTATTTAAAGATCTTGTTGGAAGTGCATATTATGTTGCTCCTGAAGTTCTGCGCCGCAATTATGGAGCCGAGGCTGACATTTGGAGTGCTGGTGTGATACTATACATTCTGCTTAGTGGTGTTCCACCATTCTGGGGAGGTATATTTTATTTGTAGTCGGAGGTTGTTGTTGTTATTACTGTTGTTGGTTTTGGTGGTGTTGGTGTTGGTGTTCAACACGTTCTTGTTATAGAACATCAGTGGTGTGATTCTCCTTGGAGTATATCTTCGCAAAAGCGAAAGTATAAGATGTTACTTCTGAGGTAGACTTTATGAAATGGTCTAAATCTTAACTTGAATGCTCAATATAGAAGTACCTAGCTCTCCGAAATAACTGGGGTGAAGGTTTAAGCCTGTGTAACGTCAAAGTCATTTTCCAGTTTGAGGTTGTTACATGTGAATATCTTTTGGTCTTGGCAATCATCTTCATATGACTTTTTTCTTTCTTGAATGTGCATGCAGAGAATGAACAAACTATTTTTGATTCTGTTCTTCACGGACATATTGATTTCTCATCTGATCCGTGGCCTTCCATCTCTAGTAGTGCTAAAGATCTTGTGAAGAAAATGCTTCGTGCTGATCCTAAAGAACGGCTATCAGCCGTTGAAGTCCTAAGTAAGTCTCATTTTATTTTGAGTTTCTAGACTTATTACCTTATGGAATAAACAACATTATAAATCTTGCTTAAATTACAATTTTGTTTAAATAGGGAGGCATATAGGTAGAGAGATAGTACAAAGTTCTTTATTTTCAAGGTTTTGATTGTTAGGTATTCTGGAATTTGCTCCTTATTCCACTATGAATGATACAGTTGGGAAACTGATATTCAAACAGGCATGTTAGGTTATGATTTGGTATTTGACACTGAAACCATTTTATTGATTGGTATTGGAGCTGAACTTAAGGATGTCCTAGAAACCTCTTTTTGGTTATTTTCCATTTAAAGTTCTTGTGCACATTAAATGATTTTATTTTTCATGATAATAAGGCAAGTAGTTGTCAAGTTCAGATGCTTTTGATTATTGTTATTCCTTTTATACACCTCTCTTTCTTGAAGCTCATAAGTAGTTTTTGGTTGCTGTTTGACTCAGGCATTTAGTTTTATTCGTGTTGAGATTCACCATGGCTAGATTATAGTAGTGACTCACTCGGGATACAAGGAGAAGTCGAATCTAAAAACTGAGAGCTTTCCATCACTGGTCTTAGAATTTTTTGCAACATATTAGTGATCTAGAGAATGAATCAATAGGTGTATCCTGGTTATAGTAGCATCTCAATCAGTTAGAAAAATCAGTACATCAGGAAGTTCTCTGAGGGTAAAAGAGGGGAATAAAAAAGCTCAAGTAATGATGCACAAATAAAAAGTGGTCACTTCTACACTTTTTCTCTGTTTCCTATTTGGATGGGCAATGTCTAATGATGCACAAATGTCTAGATTTTTTTCTCTTTAGGGTTGAGGAAATAAACATGCTTTGTCTTTGTCCTGTTATGAGTTGCTTGTTGTGGGTTGCTTTTTTTAAGTGTCATCGGTTTTGTGCATCTTTTATAGAATGTGCTTTTGGCTTCTTGGTTGACTGAAACCGGAAATTAAGTCCAATTATTAACTTTGTGATCTAATGGAATGCAGATCATCCATGGGTGAGAGAAGATGGTGATGCATCAGATAAACCACTTGATATTGCTGTTTTGACTAGAATGAAACAGTTCAGGGCAATGAACAAACTTAAAAAAGTAGCTCTGAAGGTAAGACTACTATATTTAATTATAACCATAGCATTACGGTATTTAAAGATTCAGAAAAAACGCAATGCAATGAAATATGAGGCATCTAACTGCTTTTTCTTTTTGGTGGAATCTTAAGGGACAAAAAAAAAAAAGAAGGTAACAGAGTAGAACATGAGCTCAAGGCGTGTTAAGAACAAGTTATATCTTCTTGTCTGAAAAATATTGGCCTCATTTAAGTGAATGGGTATAAGCTGCTAGCTACAAATATCTCCAGGGCCCTAGCATTCTGTTTTTAATCCCTTGTAGCTGGAGTAGAATGGCATCATTTCATGAATCTTGATTATCTTCATCTCTTGTAGAATTCGTTTTGTGGAATAAATTTTGATTCGGTCTTCTCTCTTCAGGTAATTGCTGAAAATCTTTCTGAAGAGGAAATCATGGGTTTGAAGGAAATGTTTAAATCCATGGACACAGATAATAGTGGAACTATTACATATGAAGAGTTGAAAGCTGGTTTGCCAAAACTTGGTACCAAGATTTCCGAGTCTGAAGTGAGGCAGTTGATGGAAGCGGTAATGTCTCTGATCTTTAAGCAAGCCTGCCTAGGTTTCTTAACTTTCATCTGCTTGCTTCACACATGCTTTCTGCCATTGCTCTTGTTGTTGTGGCACTTTTAAGTTGAATAGGATATCTCCTTTGTGGCTTTTGTATCTGTTCCTTTGTGGCTTTTGTATCTGTTATATAATTAAATGATCTAAACTGAACTCCCTTATTCTTTATTTCAACAATGTTTAGATTACGGAACCATATGACTCTTGTTATATTCTTTTTTGTTTTCCTTCTATTTATTCTTTGTGACTTGATGATGAATGCAACAATTTGACTAATTTATGTCATTTTCAGGCTGACGTTGATGGAAATGGGCAAATTGATTATATTGAGTTTATAACAGCTACCATGCACTTAAATAGAATGGAAAGAGAGGAACACTTGTACACTGCTTTTGAATATTTTGACAAGGACAAGAGCGGGTATTCTCCTTTGTATTGTTATTAGAAATATTCTTATTTCCCTGTTTTGGCCCAAAATGTAGATATAATATTGATCCTTGAGTACATCAAGGTTTTTCTATTTATTTTTTATGTGGGTTAATTATTCTTTTCTCTTGTGAGTTAGGTATATTACAATGGAAGAGTTGGAGCAAGCCCTTAAGAAGTATAACATGGGGGATGAGAAAACAATAAAAGAAATCATTGCAGAAGTTGACACAGACAATGTATTTTCATCATCTCTACCTGTCTTCTTAAATTTTCCTTTTTCAAATAAACTTGTCTTTGAAGTGAGAGGTCCCCAATTTTTTGCAGGATGGGAGAATAAACTATGAAGAATTTGTTGCCATGATGAGGAAAGGCAATCCAGAGATCGCAAACAGACGGCGCAAATAGGGTCAAACACAGTTAGCGCGTTTTTTTTTTTGGGCTAAAACCAGACTCAATTGGGGTGTCAATCAAGTCTTTTTGTGTTATTCAATTGTTTTAGCCACGTGCTCTTGCTTGAATTCATTGTCATCTGCAGTTTCTATATGTCTGTCCATGAGAGGGTGGAGCTAGATTTTGATCAGTTCAATCATTTCGACTGTCTTGAATTCAGCGGATTTCTTCAACGGTTATGTCAGGTACAAAGTCCAAACACCAACCCTTTCATCCATTTTAAAGGAAAATAAGATTTTTTTTTTCGAATTTTCTCCTAGTCAAACAGGCCAATTTAAATTTGGTTGTTTCGTCTATATTGTCTGGCTCCTCTTGTTGTTAAAGTATGAAAACAACAAGCAAGAAAGTATTCAGTTTGTCTAGCTTCAAATCATTGTTTCAGTGAGAATTTTGTACAACTTCTGAGTTAATGGGTTAAAGTTGTTTAAGAGTGCTGTTTTAGAAGCTATATGTAGGGAATTCGTAAACGTCTGCGTGTCATGTTGAGTTTAAGAGACTCAATATAGATAATGGGGAGAAGGTGGTTGAGACAGAAAGTAAGCTCAATCATTACCGAAACGGAAACCACACCTTTTGGCTGTTTATCCCTTGGACAGCTCCAACAGTTTTGGCATGCACGTCTAACAGTTTTGGCATGCACGAGTAATCTTTGGACAATTACATAAATATTTTCTGGATCTAGACGAAATTTCGATATGTTTATTCAATTTTCAAAAAAAAAAAAAAATCCCAGAGTACGTCTCTGAATTAATACAAATTAATGTAAATTTCACTTGGGAAATTGACAGCAGTAATTTAGACTTAAATGACATTTTTAGAAGCGTTTTGAAAAATGATATTCATTTTTGAGAGTGTTACAGTATTATATAACGGGTTATACTATTTGTGATCCAACGAAGACTAACCCTCTTAGACATTTGGAGGCAAAAGTAGAAGCGATAATGTTTCAAACATTGCCAGTTAACGCATACTCAACTTCAAACCATTTTTTTTAAGGGATATAAAAAGTGAATCAGATCTGCCTACGACAAAATACACAAAAAACGACGTAAACAAAGAAAATGAAAATATTTCTTCAAAAACGATAATCACAGAAAACGACAAAACCTTCAACAAGCAACAGTACCCAAAACGCCGATATATCCTTAAACGACAACTACTTTAAGATACGAAATTTTCTTTTACCTCAAATTTTCCCCCATTTTATACGCCAATAACATTAAGAAACGACAATTATAATAGCCTTAGATTTTTGTTTTTTGGTGTGTGGGAGGGGGGACTACAACGTACCTTTTATTAAACAACAAACATGCTAAAAAATGGGTAGCTATATTTGCACCCCAGTTGGCATAAGGACACCCCTTCATTTAGTAAAAAGACTAAATAATTAAGTCTCTAATTGTACATTTTCCCATTCTAGCAATATCAATACCTTTTAGCATCCCTCCCATGTCTTTTCCGTTGGCTTCCACATTTTTTCGACACATAATTTATTTTTCTGTGGTTCTTGTCTCATTCTTTGTCATCTTTTCACTTATTGTAACTATCTCCTTTTTTTTCTTTTTAGACTTATAGAAAAATAGGTAAAATACACCCTTTTAATAGTGAGTTTTAGAAAATACACCATCTCAATAGTTTTTAGATGAAATACACTTATTTCAAAATACAAAAGTATAAAAAAACTTACATACTTTGAAGTCTAGAGTGCTAGATATGGGTATCGAGAGCTAGACAATATGTCTAGGAACGACCAAAAAAAGAGAGTATATTTGAGTGTGCAGCATCAATTAGAATATTAAGAGTGCTAGACATAATACCGAACGATACTAGATAAAGTGTCTAGCAACTCGAAAAGAAAAAAAAAATGATATATATATGTATATATATATTTGAGTTTTGTACTAAAAAATGGTATTGAGAGGTGCTAGACAAAGTGTAGTAACTCGACTACTCATGTCGAGCTGAAATGTGGACCCTTGATGAGATAAGTGTTTGAGACATTTTTGTATTTAAAATAATAATTTAAAATTTAAAAAGTTGAACTCATCAAAAAATTATTAAGAAGGGTGTATTTCCTAAAATACTCTATGCCAAAGACGTATTTTGCAAAGAACCTTTTATTTTTTCACTTCCATTTCCAAACCACAAGGCCTTTTTCTTCTTTTATTTGGTTTTTTTTTTTCAATGATTTAATTTTCATTGCTAAGAGTTAAATAATGAGATTTCTTAGTCATATACTATCAAAACGAAAGAGAGAAAGGATAACTATAAAGTATAAGTAGAGGGGAAAAAAACCAAAACAAGATAAGAAAGCAAGCTGAAAACTTTATATTTAGACAAGAGTTCATGAGTTATAGCAGTTGAAAAGGCGAATTGTATTTTCTAATCATTTACAATACGGATATGCTGAATAATTTCCATCAATTTAAAATATAATTTGCTTTTAGTTTGAGAGGATACGAAAGATAGACGAATTAGGTTGAGATTTGAATCTTTGAGGAGGATGAGATGCAAAAGGCGTTTTCAATTGTCCTATGGAAGTTATAAATAATTTGTCCTTTTTTGTCTTTTTTTTTTTAAAAAAAAATTACTTAAAGAAATTTACGTGTTGCCTTTATTAGACAAAAAAGAATTTACTTAAAGAAATTTACGGGGTGCCTTTATTTTAGTATAGGGTGCAAATATAATCACCCTAAAAACATATAATAGACCCTTTACTTTACACCATTAAGGTTAGTCGCAATTTGGCCATGAAAAATTTGAAATGCGTCAGTTTCAATTCTTCAATTATGTTTTGACGCCAAAACATTCATTTTTGTCCTCGAGTAATGTTTTTCTTTGGGTTACAAGTTTGATCCCTATGCAATGTTTACTGTTTCCATTTTTCGCCCTTGAGTTTATCATAGTTCAAGGACCAAAAGCGATCAAAATTAAGAGAAAAACATAATTCATGACAAAAAATTGATAAAAAAGGCAAAGTTGAATCTTTGAGAAGCCGTACTATTTCTCATGGTACAAAGTTGCATGATTGATGACCATTATTACGAATAAACTCTTTGCAGTACTTGGACAGTAGTAGGCTAGTAGCTAGTATATATAATTCGACTTTATATGTAGTAGCTAGTATATATAATTCGACTTTATATGTACTCATAAGATATGCAATAACATACAGAAAAAACTAGTGACAAATAAATTAACAACATAATTAAGCTAACAACGAATTGCGAAGCAAGCAACAAGAATAACGATACTAAAGCCAACAAACAAAGCAATGCTGAAAATTGAGAAACCCCGGCGAATGATTTGCGCAACGGGGTCCGGCCTTTGCCTCACTGCCGGCTGCTGCTCTTCAAGTTCAGCCCTAGTCAGTTGTCCTTCCTTCATAACCCTTAGGTCTTCCAAGTTCTGGTCAAGCTCCTCGCTGCACTTGACGAAGACCAAAATGGTGTGGCAGAGGGCGGCGGTGTTCAAGATGGCAGCGAGGAGCGAAAGCACGAAAGGGATCCACGAGTGGCCGCAGCTGAGGGATTTGTTGGTGACTGTGGAGAGAATGACTCCTTGGAACATGAAGTAGAGGTTGGTCAGCTGAAGAGCTTTGGTTTCAAGGTTGTGGATTCTGGCTTCTTGCTTGGTGTTTATTTCTTGTAGCTCCTTCACATCTTTCTGGACACGATCATCGTGATGACGATCACGAATGTTATTAGTACTCCTACCATTACCGGTCATATTTTCCCCCCCTCAAATTAGAAAGAAATGCAGTACTAGATACTCACGTTAATGGAACATGAAACATGAAACGGGGTGGGGATTGAATAGTATAGTAGGTATTTTCTTTGAATAGTATAGCAGTTATTTTCGTTAATTTGTAAATCATACTTTTTAATATATATGCATATATATATATATAAGTAAGAGTATTTAAGAGTCAAGGTCGCCACGCGGTTTAGAAACAGGGCGAAACTGCTGTGTAGTTTTACTTATTGTCAGTACTCAATTACTCATTTTCTTGGAAAGGTGTGGTGTGGAATATATAAATATATATATATTAATTACCATAAAAATATTTCATATAGGTTGAGTTTATTTTATTTTAAATCAAATTGAAAGTTTCATTAAACAAACAATTCAATATAATAATTTACTAGCTACAAAAATCAAATTAAAAATTATAAGCTCGATCCTATACAACGAATGAATAATTGACAAAACTATTAGACTAACGATGAAACACTAGATCCAAATAGGGTAGTATTACTAGACCTTTATAGGAGTTTTAGTGTAATTAGGTCTAACGCAGCTCAAGCTTTTTTTTTTTTTTTGAAAGGACCAGCTCAAGCTTTTCTAATTAAGCAGTTTCAATCAACTTCGTATAATACTCCTAGTCAAATTAAATAAGGAATATGCGTAGTATATATATATCTTAGCTATAAATATGCATAACGAAGCTAGGCTGGAGAAAAATTCATTAAATTTCATTATCCATATTCTATATGAAGTCTTTCTTTTTTCCTTTTCTTTAAATATTAAAAATGAAATGGATCAGCGACAGAACGACTGACCAGTAAATACCTGAATCGAGCACTCTTTTAGTTATAACAATTCTGCATGTATAAATAAATAAATAAATATAATATATATGGTTGCAAATTTAATAGATATTTTTTTTTATCTATGGGGTAGGTATTTTTTTAGCCGTTGGATCACCATCTAATGATGATCCAATGGCTATAAAGAAGTGCATGAAAAAACGTGATAAAAAAATATACATGCTAAATTTTCATTGGCTAAATTAATACTTATGCATAAATAAAAAAAAAATACCTACTGGATTGGTGCCCAAAATATATATATATATATATGGGCACCAATCTAGGAGATATATTTTTTTTTAATCTATGCATAAGTATCAATTTGACTAATGAAAATTTAGCATGCATATTTTTTTATTATAAAAAGTAAAAGAGAGAAAAAGTATTAATGATGCACGTCTTTTTATGCACTTCATTATAGCCATTGGATCACTATTAGATGGTAATCCAACGGCTAAAAAAAAATACTTACTCATAAGTAAAAAAAAAAAAAAAAATACCTATTAGATTAGCAATCTCTATATATATATATACCGCTACAGATTTAGTCTTTCAAACACCAATTTTATTTATAGTTTTGACCAACACATATCATATTTTAATTAATTTGTATAAACTAAAATATATAAATAAGACCGATTCCGTCGTCAACAGGATTACATTCATCTCCCCGTTGCGCCGCGTAGACCCAGAGGTCAGAGGACAGAGGACATATATACCAATGGATCGAGTTTTACGTGCTTTCAAGTTGGAATGTCACGGTCATATGCTAATTTGATTATTGGTTAATGAATTGGTATGACTTACTCTAGCACCGTGAATAATTGGTAGGTAAGTATCAAGTAACTAGCGCTTGTATATTTATTTTCCAAGGTAGCAAAGACGTTTTTATATGCGGAGTCTTATAACTAGATTCCAATTATTAATTATCCTTACCCAAAACCAAAAAAAAAAAAAAAGAAAGAAGATTCCGATTATTATACTATTGATACCTGGCAGAGTCTAAAGAATATTTCATGGAACAATGCATGTTTATCTTCTTCAAACATATCGATCATTTTATTAATTCGAACGATAAAGAAAAAAAAAATGAAAGAATTTTAATTATTTGAAATTTTGTGTTGTGAGGCAGCAAAACTCTAGTATATAATTAGTTAGTAGGTAGCTCTACAAAAAATAAAAAATAAATTGTATAATTCTTTTCAAACTATATAGGGAAGTAATTTGAAAAACGATACGTTGCATTAACAAACGACAACAACTTCATAAAACGAGAGTTATTGGTAAACAACATCATCTTAAGAACGCCGGTATATTTGAAAACGACACATTTGGACAAAGACAATTCCCAATAAAACGACAAAAGCTGAAGAAACGACAGACACCCTACATAGTGTATTCGACATCGGCATAAAAGGAAATAAAAGAAAATAAAAAAAGAAACCCACAATGATCTCAAGAATAATATATGAAGAAAACATCCAGAAAACGACAAGAACCTGAAGAAACAAAATAATGAACGACGTCATATTGCAAGCAGCAACCTTAGCCGACATCACTGGGAATACGGAAACCAGGAAACAATGGCAGGAGAATAAGTGGTCGTTTGGCATCATAAATAAAAAATTATTTTTTTTTTGAGAATAACTAAGAGTATTTCACATTTTTTCTGATAAAAATTTTTAAAAATAAAATTAAAGAAAATAAAAAATTTATAGAATAATAAAATATTATTTTCAAAGTGTTTTCTTAATTTTTTTTAATTAAAAAAATTTTATTCTTTCAAATGACTTTTATATACACATTTTTTAGTAACTTTTTTTTTTCATCACATTCTTTCTTCTTATTCTCTCAATTCTCATTTTCTCTTCTCATTCTCTCCTCATTTTAGTCCATCACTTTCTCTCCTCATTTTATATCTTTATATTTTTTAATTACATTATCTCTCATCATTCTTTATTGTTACTTTATTTTTATAAATTTCTTTATCTTTATTCTCTCTCTATGTATTCTTATTATTTTCTCTCTTGTGTGTTTTTATTATTTTTTCTCTTTCTCAATACTTTTTATTTTCTCGTTCTCTCTTATCACTTTCTCTGTCATTATTATCTTTCATCACATTTTCTCTTATAACTTTCTTTCTTCTCATTCCCTTATTTAAATTTATCTCTCGTCACTCCATTTTAACTTTTTCTCTCTAAATATTTTTTTTTAATAATACAAATATGATTTTTTATATTCATCTAATTTTTTTCTCCTAAAAACTATTTTTAAAAAATATTTGCCAAACGTTTCTTATTTTCTGAAAACATTATAAAACAGTTTTTGTTCTCATTTTTAAAAACATAACTCTGAAAATAGAAAACAAACAATAATACTAAACAAGTCCTAAGAATGCCTTGAAGAAACGTCGACACTAGATTATGGATTGGAAACAAAAATAATAATCCACTAACGACATCAGTATAAAACATGACAAATAAAGGCGAGATTTCAGGATTAATCTTGATTATTTTAGTCTCTAAAAAATAACCAAATTTTTATTTTGGTACCTACTTCTAAAACGTCTCGGATTTGTTGATAAATTATGTTAATTTTTATTTCAGCTTGGTCTCTAAACTTTCAAATGTCATATGAAGCTATCTTTACTGATGTTTTCTTTTTTCCACTTCCTCTTAATATTAGTCTATTATCTTAGTTGGAACAATCCTGTAATAACCATAAGCATTTAAACTTAGATAAAAAAATATAGCTTATAGTAGCAGAAATATGAAGGCTTATGGACTAAAATGAAAGAAAAACATAATTCAAAGATCAAGTTTGAAATCTTAGAAAAATAAAGTATCAAATATGAAATATTTTGGAAATCTAAGACCAAAATGAGATTTGAGTTATTTCTCAATGCATAAACAAATCAAGTAGGAGGAAAACACGAATATTAAAACTGACAATGACCTGATCAAAGGGAAAAATGATAATATAACAGCCTCAAAATTCAAAAGATCTTCCAAAGGAAAAAATAAAAATTGATTGATCTGAAAAAAAGTAATAAGGGAAATGAACAGAGAAATTAAAATACACAGAGCATAAATGCCAACATAATAATAAAAGCATCATTTTCTTGATCTGGTCCGACAATGTTTAGAAGTATAATGAGATTGATTTGTTTAGAATCATTTGACTCAATTTTGTGGTACATATAGAAATAATAGTTATTAATATACAAATGACGAAGAAATCATATTTTCGGTCGAAACTTTTCTAAAAGACGTCCTGACTAATTACAACACCTTTCCACGAAATTAGTAGCTGTATATGCAATAATTACGATGTTAAGTCGTTTATAACGTATTACCGAATAAAATTAATTTCTAATTAATTATGTTAAGTGATAATACAGAAATTATAAAAATGATACAAGATATTTTTATTTGGTTCAATTATCTCCCGATAGATAACCTATGTCCAAGGGGCCACGCCTAGAGAATAAACACTATTAGCAAAGTTTGAATGAATACAAACATTAATTTGACTTATACAATAAAAAGACTCCCTCTCTTGATTGTTGCAATGTAGATGTATTTCTTCACGACGTGTCTAGCGAGTACCACTCATCTTAGGTTGACTTCATTCTTTTGAAATCCCTTCAAGTACTTGAAGTCGATTTTTTCTCGAAGATAATCAGCACCTCTCCCGAAGCACTATCACTTAAACGACTAGGATACCTCCTAAGCATAAAATATGGCTAAAAGAAAAACTTTTCTTTTAAAACCGAAAAATACAATAAGTGGTCTCTCTACCTAAAGCTACTCTTGAGTGGCCTTTAAATAGAGAAGAGAGCAAGCCTTCACGTGTAAGATCTGCAAAATAACAATTAAGAGCATTTAATATTAATTAGAAGACTTGCAAGATCAGCCAAGTTTATTACTAAACTTAGAAAACGGATCTAAAAAGTAGTTACTGATTCTGTCTACATGTTGCAACATGGTCTGTCAACCCAGTCTTATTATAACATGAAAGGAAACTTTCAGATTACTTTCCTAGTATAAAAAAATAAGTTACTCAAACCTATTTGACAGCTAATAGTATGAATTAGAGTAACTTTAATCAGTGAGAATCAGCAGAAATGGTTAAGAAAACTTCCATAAAAGATATTATACATAAAATATTCAATTAAAGGAATTTCTTTAATGAAATATAGACATATACTCAAAATCAATTTAGGAAAGAGTCACTTACCTATTCCTTCTCAATTGAATCCGTCTATCTATTAATATGGTTAAATTTTTATGTTTGACAACTATACAAATCGTGACCTAAAGCATATAAAAAGAAGATATAAAAAATACTGAAAAATTTATTCAGATCAAATATTTAGTCGTATATTATAATATGACCGTAAAATCAATCATATAACAACGTGAAGGTTGCTAAGAGATTATTGGCTCCTACGTAGACTTTTAGAAAGTTTCTTTCCTTTTTCTTAATTGAGCTGGCGATTGATTTTGATGTTTCACAAAATCGCATATTTGAAATCAAGACAAAAATACAACTAGTCTACCAAACATACTGACCAAGTAATCCTGTTGACAAATCAAAACCACTAGTTGTACCGTTGGGAATGGATCGAGACTCCGTTACCGTACTGACTGCATGGCATTCATTTGGACCGTAGTGGCTGCTTAGCTACTAGTTGTACCGAACTTATACATAGTACTACGGTTTACTAATGGGAAACGTATGTATTTTATTAGATATCTACTTGTTCACAATGCACATCTGGCATATGATATATAGAAAATTAATTTGCTTAATTCTTATGTTTTGTTCGAACAATATTTAAAACAACTTATCAGCTACGATGTGGTCCTCAAACGAAATTCTCTTATATCTATTGCAAAGGAATTGGTCTAGACTAATAATTAGGATTAATGCAAGAGAGTAATGAACTAGGGAGTAAGCTCATAAAAGTTGGCTTTTTATATAGAGAAATATTTTCGTATTAATAAAATCATAAGGTACTATTCAATTATTATTTTATGCATAATATTATTTTAATAGGATGTTTTTAGTTGCATAATATTTATAGATTCATAGAAAATTTGAATACAAATCATTTATAACTAATTAAATAGTGTTAAGTTAGGTTACTAGATCGTTCTATCACGATTTTCAGATTTATAGAAAACTTAGTATAAAAAGTAAAATTAGAAATCAAAGAAAGAGACGCAAAATCTTATCGTAGTTTAGCACAATTAAGTTATACTTATATCCACGAGACATAATTAACTAACAGCATAAAAAAATTACAAATACAGGTCTTAATATAATAAATCTAGAACTCTTTTTTAGTTGCCGTCTATTTGTAATTCCGCTTCTTTCGTAAGAATTGCTCTTCAAATTTGGTGTTGAAATCCCTTTCAACTGCTGTTCTTAAGCTTCCTAGCTCTAACATACATGATTCTTCTCGTGCGTAGTCAATTACGAACTCCTGTAAGTGAATTGGTTGCTGAAATCTCTTCAACTCTTGTTGTTTCTAAGCTTCCCAGCTCTAGCACAAATACATAAGATTCCTCTTGTTTTCATATCATCGTCTTTCTTACTATCAAAATGAATTCAATAGCCTAGCACTATGGACAAAGAACTTAGAGTAGAAAAACACCTAATCTGTAAGAGTTTTCTTCTTGTTATTCAAGCAAGAGAGTCTTTGGAAACTATCTCTAGGAACGCATGGGAGACCTCACCCTATTAGAAAAGAACTTCCTATTTACATAGGCAAGTACAAAAATGACTAATTTTATAAGAACAAAAATTAAAAGTATCTTCTTAATAAAACATTCAGCAGTATTGATAAAACAAATTATGCACAGTTATATACGACCTCAGATCTAAAGATGACATCTTGACAAAACAACCTGTTACACTAATGAGACAAAGTCAAGCCTAAAGGTGACATCTTGACTAGACAGACTGAGATACTGATGAGACAGACTCATAACACGCAAATCTCATAAAATATAAACCAGATAAACATACGACTGTCAAGACCACTACATACACTGACTAGGAAAACTAATCAACACATAAACTAGAAAAACATGATTATCAGACAAGCATGTAAATGCAATGAATTTAACAAAACTAGTTTGTAAACCTACAACCTAAATATGTTGACTACCTGATAAGACTAATAGCTATTGAACCCAAGTTGTGGTGTCTTCAGTTGCTCAGTTGATATGATTATACAAAAAAATATACAAAGACATAAACTGAAATACAGCTAAAAATTATTCAGTACAACCCATAAGATTATAGGATGCCAAAAACTAACATGTTCTTACAATCTCCTCCCTTTTGGTATCTTTATGCTCAAAACACCAAAACACAAAACATAAGTAATTACTGTTAGGAGATCAGCTTTGTGAAAGCGATAATACAGCTAAAATACGAGTTGAGAAAATTTGGGTAAAATAAAATAAATAAGGCACACAAAAGAATTAACGTGGTTCACCCAACTTAGGCTACGTCCACGAACAAGGCTGTGAAGAATTTCACTATGAAAAAGAGATTACAACTCACTTCTCTTTAAATACAAGGAAAGAACAAATGAATCTCTCTCTCTCTTGAAATAAGAGAAAATACTCTCTCTAAATAATTTAGGAGAAAACGAGTGGGATACTAAGAGGAATTTCTAGGCTTGAATTCTCTTTTAGAAAGGAAGAGGATTTAGAATGGGATATAAAACAAATGATGAAGCCCTCCATATTTATAGAACTTAAAAAGTGGTGTGAGCACCATCTTTTACTATTGTTATTACGGCTGCTCTTTTCACTATTCCTATTGCGGCTACTCTTTTTACTATTCCTATTGCGGCTTCCCTTTTTACTATTCCTATTGCGGCTTCCCTTTTTACTATTCCTATTGCGGCTGCCTTTTTACTATTCCTATTGCGGCTTCCTTTTTACTATTTCTATTGCGGCTGGTTGGTGAGCTGCAATTATTGATTTGTTTAACATTCTCCCACCTGAAGACCTGATTTTAATCATGTCTTCACACTTGATGAATCTCTATTTTCTTCCCTTGTCAGTTCTTCATGCTGCATATATTTCTGCTAGGCTAAATAAGGATCTACACCATTGGAACTTGTCAGTGTTGATTGGTTTGGTTAAAGCATCTGCTAGATTCTCCTTTGTGTGAATCTTCTTCATGTCCACACTTCCATCTTATACTACTTCTTGAACAAAGTGATATTGAATGCCAATGTGCTTTGTCCTAGAATGAAAGGCTAGATTCCTTGTAATATGCAAGGCACTTTGACCGTCACAAAATAGAGAAATCTTTTCTTATTTGTGCCCGAGCTCTTCCAATAATCTTTGAATCCAAATAGCCTCTTTACAAGCTTACGTAGCTACCATGTATTCTGCTTCTGTTGTAGATAAAGTCACAACAGTTTGCAGTTTCGAAATCCAGTTTACAGCTCCTTTTGCAAGAGTAAACACATAGCATGTAGTAGATTTTCGTTTGTCAAGATCACCTGCAAAATCTGAATCAACATATCTTCTGACAGTAAATTCTGATCCTCCGTAACATAATGCAGCATCTGAGGTTCTTTTGATGTATCTCAGAATTCTCTTCACAGCATTCCAATGCTCTACACCAGGATTCGCCATATATCGACTAACCGCTCCCACTGTTTGTACAATATTTGGTCTTGTACATATCATAGTGAACATTAGGCTTCCCATTGCTGATGCATACGGTACTTGAGACATCTCCATCCTCTCTGCTTTATTGCTAGGACACATCCCTGAAGATAACTTGAAGTTAACAAGAAGTGGGGTAGAAATCGACTTACAATCTTACATATTGAAGCAGCGTAAGATTTTCTTCAAATAATTCTTTTGAGAAAGCCGAATCTTCCTATTACCTCTGTCTCGGTGAATTTGCATCCCTAGAATCTTGTTTGCTGGTCCCAAGTCCTTCATATCAAATTCCCTAGCTAACTGTGCTTTCAATTCTTGGATTCTGCCTTTGTTGGGACCTGATACCAACATGTCATCCACGTACAACAATAAGATAATGAAATCACTATCTTCATCAAACCTCCTGAAGTATGTGCAGTGGTCTGAACTGAGTTTGTTGTACTCAAGGCTTATGATGAAAGAATCAAATCTCTTATACCAATACCTCGGCACCTGTTTGAGACCGTATAGAGATTTGTTCAACCTGCAAACCAAGTTCTCCTTGCCTATTTCAGCAAAACCTTCTGGTTGGAGCATATAAATCTCTTCTTCAAAATTCCATGAAGAAAAACAGGCCCCAACAAAGGCAGTGTATATATATGCTCCAACTATGATCGCAACAGAGAATCTTTCCCAGAGACAGGATCATATGGAGGAGACACTGGTGAACCTTAAGCAAGTCACTAACCAGATCAATGATACCCTACGACGACTTGCTGAAGGGCAGATGGTAACCCCACCACAGTACGAACGTCCCAAAGAACGACCTGCTCAATTACCTGAGAAAGGAATACAGATCCTAGAGACAAGTAGACGCGGCCAACCAAGAACTCAGCAAGAGCGTTATGAAGATTGCATCTCCAAAGAAAAAGGCAAAGTCGCAAACTTGCCTCCAGAATCTGGTACGGAGAGTTCAAGTACTAACCGTGATCGTGGACAACCTTCTCACAAATCCACTGATAGTCAAGATCGCTTGAGTAGCGAACGAAGACGACCATCGAGAAGCGTCTTCGAAAGAATTAGCAGAGAGTCGAGACAAGATCTTGCAGACCTAAGACAGTATTTAGAGTGACGACGTAGCCATAATCGATCCGTATCGCATCATAACGACGAAAGTCGGTCTCGTCGCACTATTCCGCTGGATTCCTCTCATAGATCGCAGAAGACTCTACCTGACTAGCCCACCATGCATCAGGATAACGGTCAAAGGCCGCCCTTGCCGCCAGTGAGAGATAATGCTTTCCCTCTGAACGTTGATGTTCACAATTTAAGGATCGCATTAGACGCACTTGCTGGTTAGGACGATGAGCTCGTTGACGGGTATCGTCAATCGCCATTCAGCAAGGAAGTTCGAGCTGCAACCCTATCTATTGGATTCAGACTTCCCACCATTAACACTTTTGATGGGAAAACTGATCCACAGGACCATATGGATCACTTTAATGACTTAATGGAACTCCATCGTGTCAATAATCATGCGCGTTGTAGATGTTTCACTGTAACTCTTTCAGGAGTAGCAAAGAAGTGGTTCCGAGGACTCAAATCCAGCTCGATCTTGTCCTGACAACAACTTCAGATGGCGTTCTTGAGACAGTTTCAAGCTGCAAAGAATTTCACTGTTCCACTTGTTAGCTTGTCTGCAATCCGACAAGATCCAGAGGAAATTCTATGATCTTATCTCAATCGATTCACCTCAGAGTTAGTAAAGGTCAACAACCCACCTGAGGGAGGAGTTCTAACTCTCATGATGGCTGGGGTGCGACCAGAAACTAAACTCTGGGAGGAATTACTTGAGCGAGAATATAGAACTCTTGAAGACTTCTACCGAAGGGTTGGTCGGCATCTGAGGTTAGAATCTTCGCACGAGAATCTTCAAAAGACAAAGAAAGAAAGAAGAAAAGATGCAACTAAAGACGCGGTCATTACCAACAATAACGGTAATAAGAAAAACAAAAGGAATAATGAACAGCCGAAGGAGAATCAGCCTAGACCCAAAAGACAGGAGATTTCAAGAGCTCCCATGCGGTTCAACAATCACACTGAATTAAACGTGCCCATAGATCATATCTATTCGGTCACAAACCAGAAGGAGTGATTCCGTCAATCAGAACCGATGAAGTGGGACAGGACAAAGCGCGACCCCAACAAGTTCTGCCGGTATCACAATGATATTGGGCATGATACCAACAATTGCTTTGCCCTGAAGGATGAAATTGAAAGGCTGATTAGAGAGGGGCGACTGCGGCAGTACACCAAGTAGAACGACGAAAGGCGAGAAAAAGACCAACAATGACCTCCAGAAATTCAACGCGAAGTCCGAACTATCTTCAGAGGACCGCATGTTGGCGGAGATTCGAAAAGGGCTCAAGACAGGTATGCACGAGAAGCTCGACAATAGCCATTAACTAACGTCATGCATCTTGAGCAGCGACCATGCAAGCTTCAACGAGTACTGGATATGGACATTACCTTCACAGAACAGGACGCAAGGGAAGTCCATTATCCGCATAATGACGCGTTGGTCAAAAATTAACTGTGGAAGTACAAAGTTATGGCGAGTATTGGTTGATAACGGGAGTGCTGTGGACATCCTGTACTTCGATGCCTTTAAGAAGATGGGGTTGAATGAGAGCGACTTAAAGCCCACCATCACTCCACTCTATGGTTTCACTGGTGACAGCCTGATGCCTATGGGCATGATTGAATTGATGGTCAGCGTTGGAACCTATCCTAGGGTTTCAACGATAATGACCCAGTTTTTGGTGGTAGATTGTCCCTCTGCTTTCAAGGCGGTGCTAGGAAGACCGACACTGAGAGAACTTCGAGCTGTCACCTCGATCTACCATCTCACTATGAAGTTCCTAACCCAACACGGGGTAGGCGAGGTGCAAGGAAACCAATATGATGCGAGGACTTGTTATAACAACTCGCTAAAACTCGCAGCAAAGGATGCGACGTCCTGCACAATGATGGTCCACCTGCCAGAGGAAGCGCCAGTCGAGGCAGCGAGCAAAGCGTCAGTCGAGGCAGCAGGCAAAGTGTCAGTCGAGGCAGCGAGCAAAGTGTCAGTCGAGGCAGCGGGCAAAGCGTCAGTCGAGGAAGCGACCAAAGCATCAGTCGAGTCATCAGACAAAGCGTCAGTCGAGTCGTCAGACAAAGTGTCAGTTGAGTCGACAATGAAAGCATCAATCGAAACGACCAGCGAAGACTTCGATCCTCTAGAAATAGACGAAGAGGTCAGAACTAGACCCATTGAAGATCTGGTGGACTTATCATTCGACATGTCTTCTAAGACTTTAAAGATTGGAATAGAGGTTCAAGGACCTATGCAAGCTTAATTGGTCGCCTTTCTGAAGTCTAATTTGGATGTCTTCATATGGCAACATTCGGACATGGTAGGGATTGATTCAAGGATCATATCCCACTGTCTTAACATAGATCCGACAAAGAAGCCTGTACGGTAGAAAAAAAGAGCTATGAATCTAGAGCACTACGTCGCATTAAAAGAATAGGTAGAGAAGCTACTCGAAATTGGGTTCATAAGAGAGTCTTTTTATCCAAACTGGCTGGCAAACCCGGTTTTGGTGAAGAAACCCAATGGGAAGTGGAGAACGTGTATCGATTTCACCGATCTCAACAAAACATGTCCGGAGGATAGCTTCCCTCTTCCGAGGATTGACCAGCTTATAGATGCGACATCTATGCATGAACTCTTAAGTTTCATGGACGCGTATTCCGGATATAATCAAATCTCCATGTACGAGTTAGATGGGGAACATACCTCGTTCATCACTGATCGAAGGTTATACTGTTATAAAAAGATGCCCTTCGGACTTATCAACGCAGGAGCGACCTACCAGCGTCTTGTCAATATGATGTTTGCAAAACAAATTGGCAAGACAATGGAGGTATACGTCGACAATATGCTGGTGAAGACAGAAAAGGCCGAAGATCACATCAAACACCTTGATGAGATGTTCCAAATTCTCCGGAAATATCAAATGAAGCTGAATCCTCATAAGTGTGCATTCGGGGTAGGATCTGGAAAATTTCTGGATTTTATGGTCAATCAGTGAGGAATCAAAGCAAATCCTCAGAAGATACAAGTATTGATCGATATGCAATCTCCTTGTAAACCCAAGGATGTGCAAAGCCTAGCAGGAAGAGTAGCTGCACTAAGTCGGTTTGTATCCAGATCAACCGATAAATGCTAACCTTTCTTTGAAGTATTAAAAGGATCAAAGAGGTTCGAGTGGACGGAAAAATGCGAGCAGGCATTCCAAGAGTTGAAAAAGCACTTGGGTTCTCCTCCACTCTTGTCGAAGCCAAATCCGGGAGAAGAATTATGCTTATATCTCGCTGTTTCTAAGTATGCAACGAGTGCTGCATTAATTCGCGAGGAGGGAAATATTCAGTGACCTATCTATAATGTCAGTAAAAGATTACTTGATGCTGAAACCAGATATCCAGAGATGGAAAAATTGGCGCTAGTGCTCGTCATTGCATCAAGAAAGCTTCGACCTTACTTCCCAGCCTATTTCGTCAGGGTTTTCATGAATTTTCCGTTGAAATAGGTCCTACAGAATCCGGAGGCATCAGGACAGCTGCTTAAGTGGACTGTTGAATTGAGTCAATTTGACATCAATTTTTAACCTCGCACTATCATAAAGGGTCAGGCCCTCGCAGATTTTATTGCAAAATTTACAAACAATGTCAATCTTCCCACGGGAGTACTCGAAAAACCCGCTTCAGATACATCAAGGTTGTGGCTTTATGTTGATGGGTCATCGAATGAAAATAGAGCAGGTACGGGCATAGTTTTAATCAGTCCTGAAGGGCACAACATTCATTGTGCGCTTCGCTTCAAATTCGCTGAGTCGAATAATGAGACCGAGTATGAATCACTGATAGCTAGGCTAAAGCTCGCACAGGAAATGAAGGTCGAAATAATTGAAGTGTATAGCGATTCCCAGCTGGTCGTATGTCAGGTTAAGGGCGATTATCAAGCGAGAGGAGAGAGAATGATGGCCTATTTGGAGAAGGTGCAGCAATTGTTCTTAACATTCGCCGCTTATAACATTCAGCTTCTTCCTCGCATTGAAAATACCCGCGCGGATGCACTTGCTTAGCTCGCTTTGACGAAAGATGCAGAGTTGTTGAAGGTAGTTCCTGTTGAATTTCTTATATCACCAAGCATCGAGGTGACTCCGCATGAAAGTAGCCCGCTATATCATCTAGGATGAGAAGCTTTATCGAAGGAGTTTTAGCTCGCCATTATTATTGTGCGTCAATGATGAAAAAGCACGCTATATTATGAGGAAAATTCACGAAGGAATATGTAGAAATCATTCTGGGGGGCAAGCATTTGCAAATAAGATTCTTCGACAAGGGTATTTTTGGCCAACTATGAAGAAGGATACATTGGAATTTGCTAGGAAGTGTGATAAATATCAACGATTTATGACTATTCCTAGAAAACCACATGTTCCTTTAATTTCAATGACTAGTCCATGGCCATTTGCTGTTTGGGGAATTGATATTATCAGGATGCTTCCATTGGCACGAGGAGGTTTGAAGTATGCGGTGATCGCAGTCGATTATTTTACAAAACAGACGGAAGCTGAGGACTTAAGCACCATTTCCACAAAGAAGATGATAGATTTTGTTTACAAATCTATAATCTGTCATTATGGTGTACCGCATACTGTAATTTCTGATAATGGGAAACAATTCGACTGTGATAAGTTCCGTGACTTCTGCAACAACTTGGGCATCAAGAAGAGTTTCTCTGCTATTGTTCATCCTCAAGCCAATGGGCAGGTCGAAGCGATAAACAAAATACTCAAATAAAATATAAAGACAAAGCTGAAGGAGCATAAAGGAACTTGGCCAGAAGTACTTCCAGAAGTTTTATGGGCTTATCGCACCACACAACGAACCACTACTGGAGAGAGTCCATTCTCTTTAGCTTATAGATATGAAGCGATGATCCCAGTTGAAATTGGTGCGGGCTCTCTACGACGATCTGTTTATGAACAAAATCAGAATGATGTATTAATGAGAATTGAACTCGATCTTTTAGAAGAACGACGTGAACAATCTTAACTTCGAATTGCATCATACCAACAATGCACTGCTCGATATTATAACTCCAAAGTCAGAAGTAGACATTTTGAAATTGGAGATCTTTTCCTTCGAAGAGTTCTACCTAATAATAAGGAACATGGCGCTGGGGTAAACCTTCCTGGGAAGGGCCTTATGTTATTGATAATGTCATTCGACCTGAGACATACAACCTAGCTCACATCGGTGGACAAAAGATCGAGCATGCTTGGAATGCAGAACAACTTCGTCGTTATTATCAATAAATCTTCATGTTTATCTTCAACAGCCTACTGTATCTTCTTTAATAATATTCGTCAATAATATTTCTTCGGCTATTACTTCAACTTGTTTCCGTTAATCTTTTTATAGTTTTATGGCAGTTTTCAGACACCATAAAACTCGGGGGGCAGTGGGATCAGAATGTTATCTCCTACTTGTTTCCTAGGAGACTATGCAAACGTCTATTTAGAGGAGACGGGATTTTAGATCGTCGAAGTATCTGAATCTCCTTAAAATCCTAGGATTTTCTCCTCGCTTCATGCCTCAGCATGTCGTATTACGCAATTTCTCTCCTCGAACAAAAAAATAACTAAGCCAAACATTCATTGTTCGATGTGATATATTGCTATATTTTATTTTGACATAGAACTTTTGAAACACAGTTGAGTTTGCATCACTCGTATTTACTGTTTTCTTAAGCGACCTAACTTATCCTAACGCTTAAAACTCGTTTTAAGTTAGTTGAATTTAAATCGCTAAAAGTGTACTGATCAGTCACTTAGTGATTGATTACTTAGTTAAAATTATTGTTGTGTTTTTTATTTTGCAGGGATATCTGATGGAAAAGATAATATTTATTGAGAATTGTCACCCAAACAATAGCAAAGGAAGGGGCGATCAAGCCCGCATTGTTCTAAAAATAACAAAAAACAAATACAAGTGTTATGCGGAAGGGCTCGCGCCGCCATCTCCAGCTTTGGCAGTATCCTCTCTCCAACTTCGGACGAGATCGACTACGTTCTCACCAAGGATGGAGAAGTCAAAGTCCGGATGCTCACAGAAGATGTTAAAAATGATGGTCAACGAGGTAATGTCACTAGCTTTATCTTCGAGCTCTTCGACTTCAGTCACCTTAAACTCTTCGATAGCTTTGTGAACCGCCTCAGTGGTCTCCTCCCTTATGCGATCCGAATACTCAGAGATGGTTTTCTCAAGCTTTTTGACTTTCTCCTCGAGGTTCTCCTTCTCGAGCTTCTCCTTGGCCAGTTCTTCAAGCAGTCGCTGCCTCTCCAAGTTGAAAGCTCCTCTCTCCTCCTCCCGAGCTCTCTCCGAATTCTCGAATGCTTGGGATATCTCTTCAACTTTTTCGGCTTTCTCTAAGCATTCGAGAACTGGGTCGTGCATCAGGACAGTAGCAGCTACAGTCTGAAAAATCTAATCGTTAATACCAAGAGAATACATTTGAGGAGAGAATAGAAAAGTACTTACATTGGCCAGCATCCTCATCGCGGATCAAAAAGCGACCTTGGCATATCGTCGCTTCATCCGCTCCCAGCCTTCCTTGGATGTGAAGTGATCAATGAAGGTTGCGCTCATACCAGCCTTCTCTGGTAATTGGTTGAGGAGCGCGAAGAGCTCTTCATCTTTATCTGCCAGGATCAATTCCAAAGAAGTAGCAGCCTCTTTAGGTGGTTCAGGATGACTCGTTGGCTGAGGCTGTCGTGGAGGCGAGCTTGCTGGGATATCCTCGAAGGCAACTTTTCTTTTCTTGGAGTAGTCAATCTTCTCTTTCCCTTTTGCCATAGACCCAAGAGTTGAAGGTGGTGCTCGCAAGCTGCTACCGATGACCATCTCTGCACAGATATATAAGTGAGTGAGGAGGATACAATACAAAGGTAATTAGAAAATGTATATATGATTACCTTCTTCTTGTTGAGGAGCTGGTTGAGGAGCTGGTGGTGACACTGTTTCTGGAGAGGAAGGTTCCGAAGTTGGAGGGGTGGCAGATGCTTTTCGTTTCCTAAGTCTGGAAGACGAGGCACCTGTATCCGTCTTTTTCCTTGGCTTCTTTTTCTTTGAGCTCGAAGGTTTGGATGAACATACAGGGGGATAAGGGAACGAGGCTCCCTTTGGAAGTAGACCGTAAGTGACCAGGTTCTTGGAAGTTCTAAGTACCTTCCAATTAAATTCCTCGATTAGAAGGTCGTTGATTTTGTACACCCTTGCGAGCTGCTCCCTAGAAAGTCCAGACCGTTCCCTGTTGTCTGCGATGACATGCGAGTGCGATCAGGATAAAAATAACAAAATTGAAAAAGGTGATAAATTAGAAAACTACCTACCGGGGTTTTGAAAGAAGCCGTTATCCGCATAGTCAAAGTGGGAAAATAGATTTTTCCATTTTTCCATGTTGTTGCGAACCCTGTAGATCGTTTTTTTTGCCTGGTTCGACCATTTGCTTGCATAAAAGAAGCCAAGATCTGATGGGTTTGATTTCACTTGGTAAAACCAAACGAACTCTTCAGGAGTAGGGGTCTCTAAACCTAGCTTGTGGTAAAGTATAAACAAACCTACCATGTAGCTATATGTATTAGGGGTCAATTGAAAAGGGACAACCCCGTAGTAGTCAATAATTGATTTTATATACGGATGAAGTGGGAGATGTACATTGCACTTAAGAACTGCTTCAGAAAAAGAAGCAATCCCGCATGGTGATGTGTGTGGTCAGTTGAATTCTATGGGCAGGCGAAGAGGGATGGCGATCTTATAGCTGCACACGATTTTGCTGAGCTTGTTCGATGTGCAGCTCGTCCTTATGTTGGTACATGACCAATTCCCCTCTACGTATTGATATCCTAAGGAGAAGGCAGGGACATCCTTAATATGTCGAGGCCACTGGTTCCGAGGGAGGTCGCCTATGCGAGTACTATTCTGCCTGACTCCTGTTATCTCTACCTCGGGTTCTGGTTCGAGGTAGTCTTCGAGGTTAATGGAGCTGATACTAGAGTCAGATTCTCCAGAAAAAGTATTCCCTTCCCTAAAATCCTCACTACTAGACATCTGAAAAGAAATATGGATGGATTTAGTCCTACACGAGCATCAAGGATTTTCACTTTCATCCTAGGATTACACTAACAGGCAAGTTCATCGAATTTTTTCTGATTGGTCTATGGATTCAAAAATAGTTGCTCGAGCAGTTCATCAAAAAATAGGTAAATAGGGTATCAAACCCTAGAAATTCTTTTCACAAGTTTTTCCTTGACCATTATCTAGTAAGAGTCTATTCTATGAATCAGAAAAGGGAGATTTAGAAAAATTCCTATTCTAGTTCGTTCGAATATGGGGTGTGTTTTTATTCCTAGAAATTGAAACTAAGTTTTTCCAAGAACAGACGAAGAACAATAGGAGAGAAGAAATAAACTAACATTTCTTCGGAAGCAGATGGATTGAGATACGGTCTGAATTCTGTCAGAGAAGATATCAGAATTGTGTGAGCTGAAGGACGAAACGGCGCTGTAGGTTTCTCTGAAAAATTTCGAGATTTTTTAGAAAGATGGATTCTATAATAAAGAAACAGAAACGGATTAATTTCCGATATTTATACCTCGAACATCGCTAAATCATAGCTGTAGATCAAGATCTTTGATTTTTAGATCTAAAGGCCGAAGTTTACGCGGGATTTGATTTTTTCCGAAATTAAATCAGTATCTTTCGAAATTTGAAAAGATTCGGTTTAAAAACGACGGTTGGCATCATCAATATCCTTGAGTCTACTCGAGTTTTGCTATTTTCTTAGAAAAGACGACACATGTTTTCGTCTGTTAGAAAAAGATGTGCGTGATCTTGATAAAGATAAGGTTTGAGATCTGGCGACTCTTCGACTCTTCAAGGATCTCAAGTCTAGGTCGTGACATCACATTTTTTAAGTTTGCACTCACCTATATTTAAAGGAAGCTCCATTTTGTCTTAAAGAACTAATGGAGCTGGGGGGCAATTGTTGTGCGGTCTAAAATCCTATATCAGGTCGCATGTGTAAGAATATGTGCGACCTCTACCGCATAGAATATGTGCGACCTCCACTGCATAGGTTATATACGACCTCCACCGCATATGTTATGTGCGACCTCCACCGCATAGGGGTTGCACGCGACCTCCTCCGAATAGGTTATGTGTGACCCGAAAAAAAAAGGAAACTAGTCTTTATTTCGTCAAACGGGTAACCTACAAGGAAAGGGAAACAAAAATCTCTCTTTCAAGTTCGATTAGTTACTCGATTTAAGTGATTACCCAATTATGTTGTTACTCAAATTATATTACCTGATTGTATAGTTACCCATATTCACAATTAGGAACATTGAGTTACCCTCATCTATATAAAGGGAGCTCAAGATTTTGGAAAAGAGGATTTTTTCCGAATCTAGAGAAGCAAAAAAAGAATTCTCAAGAGTATCTTCTTCTTTTCAGATAACACGTTGTAATTTTGAGTTCTTGTAATTCTCCAGAAAATAGTGAAAAACAGTAGACGTAAGCTCATCTTTTTCGGGGCTGAACCACTATAAAATCTTTACCTCTTTATTCGCTTTGATTAATAACTCTATTCACACAAGTCACATGTCATAATTTTTTCTAAAATTTATTGTTGACAAAACCTCCATCAACACTTTGTATTGTACAAGTGAGAGTAAATAACAAAGAGCTCAAGAGGGAACTCTTCTGGGATATTCATCTATTTTTGCTGCGAGTGTTTGTTTCTCGAGAAAGTAGTGAGAAAGAGAGAATTATACTCATGTGTACAATCTGGCAGAGTGATCTGAGTGTGTAAAAAATTCTCTAAAAGTATAGTGGATTCGACTGGGGTCTTGAACCCTGCCTTGCATGTAGGTCTGGTATTTTACCGAACTGAAACAAGTATATTGCTCTATTTTTTTTTTTTTTTGGTTTTCTTGTTCAGTCAGTTTGTGATTTTCTTTGTTCTGTTAGTTCTAATTTCTAGGATTGGAGGAGTTAATCCTTACAAACTAGTACCAGAGCCGGGTTCTTGAAATCAGAGTGAAGAATCGACGAAGTGTTGAAGATTCTTAAGGTTTCAACTCGTTCATCCAGACTCGAGCTTGTTACTAGAACTGTTTGCTGGCCAGAAATGTTTCAGACATGTCTACGTCAAAGTTTGTGGTGGAAAGGTTTGATGGGAAGAATGACTTCAGTCTCTGGAGAGAGAATATGATGGCACATTTGGGAAATCTCGGGTTGGATGAAGCTCTGAAGGGAGAATCGAAGATGACACCCACCATTGAAAGCAAGATAGAGATACTAAAAAAGGAAAGAAACACTATTATTCTTAATCTTAGTGATCAAATTCTAAGAAAAGTGATTAAAGAGAAATCTGCCTGTGAAATGTGCAACTAGATATGACTAAAACTCTTCCTAATCAAATTATCTTAAGAAGAGATTCTATAGTTTCAAAATGGATGAGAATAAGTCAATAGATGAAAAGCAACGTGTGTGCAAGCAAAATAAAAATATCGTGTGTAAGTGTTATTCTTCTCTGTCTTCTAGTTCCCTCGTAATTTTGTTAGTTGTATCAGAGCTAGGTGAATAGTAGTGAGAAAAAAGTTCAAAACAATAAAGTGCATTGACAGTAAAAAAGATACAATTGAGAATAATAAACAAAAAAGACAGAGATAGAGTTTGTGAGAAAGAAAGTACTTCGCAGCAACAAAAGTAATCGATGGCTTCAGACAACTTTGTACAACCTACAATTCCACACTTTGATGGTTATTATGATCATTCGAGCATGCTTATGGAGAAATTTTTTAAAGTCTAAGGAGTATTGGTAAGTTATTTCCAATAGAATTACGAAACTAGCAGCCGGTGCGACAATGATGGATACTCAATAAGTGGAGTTAGAGGCGCAACGATTGAAAGATCTTAAAGCAAAGAATTATCCTTTTCAAGCAATTGATCGCTTAATCTTAGAAACCATTCTTTGTAAGGATACCTCCATATTTAGGATTCCATGAAGAAGAAGTACAAAGGAACAACAAGAGTAAAGAGGTAGCAACTTCAAGCACTTCGTACGGAGTTCGAAACACGTCGAATGTAGTCAGAAGAATCAGTTATAGATTATTTCTATCATATAATGAAGATTGTGAACAAGATGCGAATCCACAGGGACAAGATAGATGGCGTTACTATTGTTGAGAAGATTCTTCGATCCATGACACCAAAATCCAATTTTGTTCGCTCTATCGAGGAAGCCAATGACATTGAGGAACTCTCAATTGACAAGCTGCAAAGCTCCATGGTGGTTCATGAATAAAAAATTAATCAGTAGGAGAAAGAGGAGCAAGTATTGAAGAACTTAACAGAAAATCACCCGACATCAAGTAGAGGAGATAGAAGACGAGGCAAAGGCAGAGGTAGAGGAAAAGGAAATAATGATCTTGGAAACCAATAACAACATAATCAGCACTAAGAGAATCAATTTCAAGGAAGAGGACGAGGACGACGAGGTCACCACTCAACAACTTACAGACCAAAGTCAGCAGACAAGTCCAGTACTGAATGTTACAGATGTCATAGATATGGCCATTAGCAGTCAGAATGTCGAACTAATTTGAATAAACGAAGTGGAGAAAGAACTAACTTTGTAGAAGAAAAAGTCTCTTTTAATGGTATATCATGTGAAAGAAGAACCTCAACAAAACATGTGGCATCTAGATACTAGATATAGTAACCATATGTGTGGAGATAAGAACGTGTTCTCTAATCCAGACGAATCTTTTCATAACACTGTCAAGTTTGGTTATAATTCCAAGATTTTTGTTATGTGGAAAGGAAGGGTAACTTTCCATACTAAGGGAAATTCTACCCACACTATATTTAATGTTCTCTTTGTCCCAGATTTAAAGACCAACAACTTGCTTAGTACGGGTCAACTACAAGAAAAAGGATACATGGTTTCTATAAAAAAAAAAATAGAGTTTGTCAAATCCAAGATACAAAGTTGGGCTTAATTACTCAAGTTAATATGACAGCAAATCGTATGTTTCCATTTTATTTCCACAACACCAATCATTCATGCTTCTTAGCAAAATTGAAGGATGCAACATGGCTATGGCATTATCATTATGGTCATCTAAACTTGGGTGGATTGAAGACTTTATAGCAGAAAAATATGGTCATTGGTCTTCGTCAAATTACAACTCCTGAAGTTTGTGAAGAATTAGTTATTAGCAAATAACACCATAACCAATTTCTACATGGAAAATCATGGAGAGCAAAAAAGCCACTAGAGTTGATTCACTCTTATATATGTTGGTCGATAAATTCACCTTCCAATGGAGGAAAAAGTTACATAATCACCTTCATTGATGACTTCAGCTAGAAAACACGGGTATATTTTTTGCAAGAAAAATTTGAGGCATTTATGGCCTTTAAGAATTTTAAAACGCTTGTTGAAAAGAAGTTGGCAGCCCAATAAAAGTTCTTCGAACTGATCCAGTGGAGGATATAACTCGCTTGAATTTACAAATTTTTAAGAGACCAATGGAATCAAGAGACAACTTACAACATCTTATACGCCTCAACAAAATGGTATTTGTGAGAGACAAAATCGCACTATTCTAAATATAGTACGGAGTCTTTTGACAAAGAGCAGCATTTCGAAACGTGTCTAGCCCGAAACAATTAATTAGAGCATTCATATTTTAAACAGAAGTCTCACTTTTGCTATTCAAAATATGACACTAGAAGAAGCTTGGAGTGGACAAGAACCAGCAGTGGATTATTTCGGAATTTTTGGATATATTGCTTATGCCCATATTCCAGATGAGAAGAGGAAGTAGCTAGACGACAAAGGAGAAAATGTATTTTTCTCAGTGTTAGTGATCATTCAAAAGCTTATAAGCTTTATAATCCTAGTACAAAGAAAATTATTATCATTTGCGACGTTGTCTTTGATGAAGAAAAGTTTTGACCATGGAACAACAGTAATGTTGGACAACAAATTCTTGCTGATTTTGATGGTGACAATGAAGATGGAAGGCAAGAGCTAGTAAAGGATGAGCAGCAACTAGTTCCAACAGCGACTCAAGATGAGCAGCGACCACAACGTGTTAGAAGAAGACCTGCGTGGACATCTGATTATGAGGTAGCATGAATTGAACAATCTGAAGACCCAGTTACACATTTTAATCTATTTTCAGGTTGTGATCCAAAAGTTTTTGAAGAGGCGGTCAAAGAAGCCAAATAGTGCAAGGCAATGGATGGAGAAATTGTAGTAATTGAAAGGAATGATACTTGGGAGTTGACTGAGCTTCCGAGAGGGTGCGGTGCAAGACAATTGGTGTGAAATGGGTATACAAGAAAAAATTGAAGAAAAAGGGCAAAGTTGACAAGTACAAAGCACACCTAGTAGCCAAAGGCTATAAGCAAGAGTTCAGGGTAGACTATAAAGAAGTTTTTGCTCTTGTTGCACGACTTGATACAGTCAGATTGATGATTGCATTGGCAACTCAAATCTCATGGCCTATCTTTCTGTTAGATGTGAAATCAGCTTTCTTATATAGAAACTTGGAAGAAAAAGTATTTATTGATCAACCTCGTGGTCATGTTAAGATTGGAAATGAACATAAGTGTATATGTCACGACCAAAAACTTAAGACTGTGACTTTTAATAATTTTAAGTGAAATTAGCGATGAATAGTAACTTCTAAAATTTTCAGAAAAAATTTACATACTTAAAATTTAAGTTTAGTCCTCCAAAATAAGTAAATCACGAGATTGGACAAATAAAAAAAATTTATGATATTATTTACCAATTTTAAATTTCCAAGTAAATTTTTCATTTTAAGATGAGAGAAAATCTTAATTAACTAGTTTAAATTTTTTTATTAATTCATGAAATTTAATAAAACAGTTCAAATTAAACCCTAGGCCCAAAATTTAAATAATTTACATAAAATCATTTTATTTCCTAAGTACTCGATTTAATGACAAAAATTATCCTCATACATCTACTTAGTAATTATATTACTATTGGCTAAATAAATTTAATTTAGGAAAGGAAAATTGATACCGAGTATAAATTAACCAATAAAGAGGATTAAAACTGCAAGCATATGCCAAACATGCTTGCTAAGCTAGCAGAATAATTACCACAAAGTAAGTCAACACCTGAAATGGGAGGAAGTAGGGGGTGAGCACGAAAATTCTCAGTTAGTTACTCAATTTCCCTTTTGAGAAAATCTTTGAATAATTCTCAAAATATCTGCATGGTTAGTAGTACCGAAAAATATTTCTATAAATATTAAGGATTTAAACCATTTACAGAAAACTATACTAAAAACCAAAACCAGATATCCAGATCAAAACATATGAAAGTCTCAATTAAAACAAACATAATTCACATCACATAAATCAACACTCACATGAGCTCTCATCCTTTCATCACTACTAGAGCAACTTATACTACATATATTGAGTGCTCTCTGCCTAACGTCTATCTCTGGAAACCAAAGGGACACTTATATGTCTAATCCTACCGAACCAGAGGGGCACCGAATGCCTACACTTACCGAATGGAGATAGTCAGAAAACAAACCTCGCGCGGGTTTACGGGCTCTCACTGAAGGCGGGTGTACTAGTCCGTCTGCTATAACACCGTGATGCCTAAGATGACTCTCATGCATGATTATATAAAATGTGCAATATATATAGAGTCTCAAACAACCATGCAGTGGTTTAACATTCTAGACATGCTCTAATTTTTAATTAAAAATCTATTTTGTACTTTAAAATCCAAAAGTACAGTTTTTATGGTTTTACCAAATCCCAAATATCAAAACTTGTATAAAATCATATGTAAAAATATCTAGAGCAATCCATAATGTTTCATAAATTCATAGTTCATTAAAATAACTATTCAAATAATTCAATTAAATAAAATCACAAAATTTTATTTTTCAAAATAAATTCTAATTTCATTGAAAATAATAGAAAACAAGGAAGTTGAATCCCCTACCTCACTCAAATAGTGATACCACACTATTAGATGCTCAAGGTGTCGATTGGACTATCGTTCGGAGGGTCAGGAACCAATTCCACGCATTCGATTGCTCACCTAGGGAAACATCAACTTCTCAATGAAGCTTCGAATCAATGAACAGACTTCTTCATTAAATTCCTATTGTCCAAAATAGCTAAGTTAGACATATAACTTGACTAATTCGGGTCTGGGCCGATACCGGACCAGTAACACACAAAACTAGACAAAATCTAAGCCGTTAGATATTGATTTTCGTGCCTGTCACCAAATATCGTCAATATATATATCAAATTTCTCCATTTTCTGAGTACATTCCAAAAATAACAACAAAAATGAAATCTAACAGTCGGATTAAAAACTAAAATTCGAAACTCAAAAATACCAAAAAATAGCAACTTTTAAACCGGGCAAAACGGGATCGTGAAATATATACCTTGAGGCTCCTCTCAACGATACAAACCCAACGAGCCCAAGAACGCGACTTGAAACTGTTGGAATTGTCGCCGGTGACAAAAACTTCCAAACGGCCAAAAATGGCATTTTCCTGCAACGTGGCTCTCGGCGGTGACCGGGGGTGGGCGACGCGGCTTCCTAGTGACACGGGAGGAGCTCGCTGGTGACAGGCCTGGCGGACGATGGGCGAGGTGGCGGCGGCGCTCCTTGCTCCTCTTTGGCTGAGAGAACAATATGGAGGTGAGAGAGGGAGAGGGTTATCGGGAGGGAGGGGGACGAGAGAGAGAGAGAGTGATATATGTATATATATATATATATATAATTATTTATTATTATTATTTTTTTAAAAAAATCTTGTCAAAAGACCAGATTACCATTAAAAAAAATTAGGATTTTACAGTATAAATTGAAAAAAGTGCTTGGTATAGTCATATAGATGCTTATTTCTCAAAGGAGTGATTTAAAAAATCTCCTTATGAGTATGCACTTTTTATTAAAAATGATGATGGAGAAAAGATGCTCATTGTGTGTTTATATGTGGATGAACTTACTTACACTATAAATGATAGTGCCATGAACAATCGATGACGGTTGAATTTAAAATAACTAATATTAGAAAAATGCACTACTTTCTTGGTATTGAAGTAATTCAATCTCCTATTGATATTTTCATTTCTCAAAAGAAATATGTGCAAGAAATTTCAGAAAGGTTTCAAATGAAGAATTGCAATTCTGTAAGTACCCCAACAGAGTATGGTTTGAAGCTTATGAAAGATCCTGAAGGCACTCTTTACAGACAAATTGTGGGAAGCTTGATGTATATGAGTGTTACAAGACCTGATATAATGCATGTTGTAAGTCTCATCAGTAGATACATGGAGTATCGAAAGGAGATGCATCTTCAAGCTGCAAAAAGGATTTTTCGTTACTTACAATTGGGATACTGTACAAGAGAGGAGAAAAGTCTATTTTAATAGGTTTCACAGACAGTGATTATGCTGGAGATCAAGATTATAGGAAAAGTACTTCAGGATATGTATTCATACTTGGTTCAGGAGCTGTCTCATATTTATCAAAGAAACAATCTATTGTCACTTTATCAATCACTGAAGCTGAATTTGTAGCAGCAACTTCATGCACTTGTCAAGCTATTTGGTTGAGAAAATTCTTGAAGAGCTACACTTAAAATAAGATGGAGCAACAATAATTTATTGTGAAAATAGTTCTGTAATTAATCTCTCCAAGAATCTTATTTTACGTTGGCGAAGTAAACATATAGATATAAAGTATCACTTCTTAAGAAACCTCACCAATGATGGAATTATTGATCTTACCTTCTGCAGAAGTGAAGACCAAATTGCTGATATATTCACTAAATCCTTTAAAGTGCCTTTATTTCAGAAAAGCTAAGAAAATTGTTTAGTATCTGCACTCTAGAAGGTCTAGTTTGAAGAAGTGTTGGTGTGCAGATGATATCTTTTAAACTGAATGTTTAGAAACTTTCAGTTTAAGGGAGGGATTGTTGAAAAGTCAAGTCCTGCATGCTTTAGTTATTATTTTATTTGATAATCTAATTGTTTTATTTTGGTATTGTATATGGAGTTGTTTACTAAATCTTTGTATATTTGGAGTTAGTGGCTGCAGTTATGCAACACATTGTCCATGGTTAATATCTCTATATAAAGAGCATCAGGTTGTAAAGCAATGTGTGTGCAAGCAAAATAAAAATATCGTGTGTGAGTGTTATTTTTCTCTGTCGTTCCCTCGTAATCCCATCACTGTCACGTATGGATCATTGAAAATAGAAAATGGAAAAGTAAATGTTCTTATTATTTGAAGATAAAAAAGTCGAGTTTGCATGCATTAAAGCTAATAGTTGAGGCTGCAAAGAGAAGAATTAAGAACCCAGTACCCATGAATTACGCAGCAAATCCCTCAAGCAAATAACATAAAGTTTTCCGAGCTAAGTCGTAATATTTTATTGACTTCTTTGCATTCTCGAGTCCAAACTAGAAATTCTCAAGTGATAAACTCATGATTAAGGCTGAATCTTTGGAAGGAAAAGAAAAAAATTTCAAAAGATTTCATTTTCTCTTATTTGGATTCAAAAAAAAAAAAAATGATGAATTTTTTTTTTTCAAAAAAAAAACAAGAGTTCAATTTGATATCATATTTTAGCATATAGAATTTTGACATATTAATTGATAAAATTAAAAGTAGAGTTCTATAAAATTTTAGCAAAATTTTTTTTTTTCCTTGACATTTTTTTTACAATTTTTTTCCCTCCAAAATCTAGGTTTGAAAGAAAGCCTAAAGATTTCAATAAAACACAGAATTATCTATGTCTTATCAACATAGAGAATAAAAGTCAAGTAATTATAAGTAGTCATAGACTCTAACTTACTACTAGCAGTTTAGAAAATAGAGAAAAAATTGTAGTGAATGGATCAAAATCTACGGTTACAAAGCAACAGTCCCAATAAAAACAGGACAAAAGTTCTCGATTTCATAGCAATTTATAGAAACGGAAATTACCTCCCCGATTTCATAAGCTGCAATCAGATTAGTGAATAATAATAATAATAAATGAAAGTGACGAATAAAATTTAAAAGGCTCGAATTAACAATCAAATATTAAAACTAAAGAAAAAGCGATAATTGAGTTGTACGTGGTTAAAACCTGATTAGTCAAAACTCAAATATTTTTATATTAGTAAATACATTCACACATTTTGCCAAATTATGCATTAAAATAAAATATATAATTTTTTTTTGTTGTGAATGTATATTCAACATTGAAGGCTAGCTAAATTCTGATTTGCCAATATATATATATATATATATATTTATATATTTATAGGTTACTAATTCAATAGGTATTTTTTTTATCTATGTGTATGTATTTTTTTTAGATATTAGATCATCACCTAACAGCGATCAGGTGCATGAAAAGATGTGTATCATTAATATTATTTTTTTTTTCATTTTTACTATA
>JXTB01000362.1:332827-369026 GCA_002914805.1 Parasponia andersonii
TATATATATATATATATATATATATATATATTTTTTTTTAAAAAAAGTAGAGCTTAACTAATGACCACCACTTATTACAAATTTAAAAGAAAAGAACACACACTCTACCAAGGCTTGAATCCCTGACCCCTCAGACTCACACACACATCCTTCAAGTCTTAGAGTCTTAGACTAACTAATTAATTCATTATATATTAATTCGTAAAAAAAAAAGAATAAAAGTAGATCGCTCCTAACTAATAGCCTTCTGGTACGACACAGGATTGGTTAATGCTCCAAAGTGTGATCTCTTTTCAGAACTCTTTTTCAGAATTCTTTTAGGCGTCAAAGAATTAAAACTCCTTTCAATCCAACTTCTCAGGTTTTTTGATTCCAACACTCTCAATTTCCTCACAAAAATTCTCTCTTAATTTCAGTGAGGCAATTGCCAAACTATTAATATTATGATTCAATTGTGATCCCAAGACACTTATATATAATAAACCAAATATAGAATCCGAAGTCCATACTCAAATTCTTATGGGTGAGCTTTCTTATTACAATTAAAATCCTTTAATTGGAATATTCCTTATCTAGAGTAATCCAAGAAAGACTAGGAAAGAGAAGTATAAATCCAAGGTACTTATTCATTAGTGGAGTCTTAAATCAAATATATATCAAGGGAGCCTATTTAATTATTTTGGGATTTTGACTCAAAATTTGTGTCAATCTGATCAGATAGAGTCGTTTTACAGATGAAACAAGATTGTAAAAGGTTCTACAAGATTACACACACTATAAAAAAGGGTTTTTAATGGCAAATTATTAATGACGGTTGAAGCATAATTATCATTAACAGTCAATTTTAACTTTTATCAGTGGTTCTAATACAATCACAGAGAAAAATGATTTTCAACCTTTAATGGCGTTTGCATCAGAACTGCCATTAATGCTCAAATTATAATATTTCTTGGCAATTCTGGTACAACCGCCATTAAAAGTTTAAAATTTTTTAGACCTTTAACAATAGTTGCAGCAGAACCGTCGTTAATGCTTGAATTAAACTTTTTACGGTGGTTCTGGTACAACCGTCGTTAAAAGCCATATAAATGAAGGTCAAAACCAGTTCAACCCTCATTCTTTTTCTTCTCCCTAGTCGAGAGCTCACTCACCACCCACAACTTTGTCTTCTTCATACACAACCACCATCATTTTAGCGATTGTGACTGCTAAAATCATTCTCATTTGGTTCAAATTACTCTATTCGACTTGGGTAAGCTTTATATACTTATAATTTCTAAGATTAGTTAGTATTTAATAAATGTTTGTGCTCTAGAAAACTTTAGATTTTTGTACAATTAACGACTACAATTCTCGATGAGTATGTAATTTTGTTTCTTTTTTTGTTGATTTAGGTTTCAGTTCGAATAGGCAGACTAATTTTGGAGTATTGAAACATTTTTACTCAATTTAAGGTATTTTTCTTCACTAATTTTAATTAATCCGAAAAAGTTATTTTTAGAAATTAAATCTTTATAATATATATTATTCGATGATTTTATGTCGGTTTGATAATGGCTATTAATAGCAATTATATTTTATTAGTTTAACCATATTACCAAGAATTAATTAGTGTTATGTGACTTTATAATATGTATACTTAGTATTTCATTGACTTGAAATTATTTAGTCTATTAACTTTAGAATAGTCAAAAGTTTGTATCACGTATGAATTGAATTAAACTTGGAGGTTCATAATGATAAAATGGTAATACTTTGAGTTGTAATCGAAAAATTAGGGTGTTACCTTTCCAATATTAAAAATGAATAGTCGTTCATGTGACATTGCACATTATTTCTATGTAAAAAGTAACGAAGTGCTACTATTAGTTCCTTATAATATTGGATTAATATTCTCTTTCTTTGATGCTAAATTGTTATTTGATTGAGTTTGAATTAATTTATGTTTGGTCTTTTGTAGGCAATATTAGATGTTGATGGTAATTAATATATCTCAAAAAATACTTATTTTGTGCATCTACTTGGATAATTACCAAATACTATAAATCTCTTAACATGGTTAGTATAATATATAGTAAAATATATAGAACATATATTTATTTATTTGATCCACTAGTTTATAACACATGTTTTCATTTCGTACATTTAAAATATTGCATACGAACTTAGAAAGGAGAGAAAAAAGAGATGATCCAACTTAGTATCATATTAAAGTATGAGATATACTTTTTACGTATCATATGTCTTTTTTTATCTTTCATTTTTATGTATTTTAACTATAACTCTATTGTAATTATAGTGTCTATCTTAACTCATTTATATGAAATGTAGTGTTTATATTAGAATGTTTTTCGGTTCGCTCACTTTATCTATGTTAAAATTTTTAATATAACTTCAGATTAATAGTGTTAGTGAAATGTATCTAGAAACTCAATATTCGTTCTTAAATATGTTTATGTTAGAGTATATTGTCTATATAGTAGAAACTTATTAGTTATATGTACTCGG
The DNA here is from genome assembly GCA_002914805.1 of Parasponia andersonii. Lineage (NCBI taxonomy): Eukaryota > Viridiplantae > Streptophyta > Magnoliopsida > Rosales > Cannabaceae > Trema > Trema andersonii. Next base: position 335,336 of record JXTB01000362.1, read on the forward strand.
TTTTAATTATGTTTCTTATATGTACTTTTTTATAATCTGGGTTTGCATATTTTTGAATTGATTTGAAATCCTTTTTAAGCAGGTTTAATTTTGTGGTGCTGTATAAATTACTCAAGGGAAGAGAAAAGAATTTCTCTTAGAAAAAACTTTTAACAGTGGTTCCACGGGAACCGCTATTAAAGATCTTGTCACTAATAACGGAGGTTCTAGTCAAATTTTAACAGCGGTTAACAACTGTCATTAAAAGTGTCATTTTTAATGGCACTTGCATTAAGTGCAGTTTTTAACCGCCATTAAAACCCCTTTAATAATGATTTTTTACTGCTGTTAATGTATTATAATGTTGTAGTGACAAAAGTTCTACAAAGTTGTATAAGGTTCAACGAGATTGTATAACGTTTTGCACGGTTGTGCAAAGTTAGAGCCCTTTTTAGGAAAGTCATAAAAAAGTTTTGAGAAATAAAATTAGAGCTTACATATTTCACAAGCTGGGCTCAAGGAATAGGTGTATAAATACCTTGTTAGGTAAACTCTAAGTGTGAAATCCCATCCAAAAAATACTCTGTATTGAAAGTAAAGAGAGAACATCACTAGAAAGTTAGATTGAGTGTTTGTACTTTATATTCAGATTGAGATCTAATAAGAATTGCCCGCACAATGAACGTAAACCATATTGGTTAAACCACTTAAATTGTGTGTGTGATTGATCTTATTTATTCTTTGTTTCTTGGATTGTTTTATCTTGATTTCTAGCGTGTATGAGAAATTGTTTAACCTAAAATTGAGTGAACCTTGGCTTGTTTTTTCTACAAATTATAATTAAACTGGACATGTACGATATATCCTCAGTGAAAAATATGAGTAACTGGATATAACACTTGTTTTTTTTGTTTTTTTTTTTCTTTGTAAGTACATAAAAGTGAATAGAATTGTAGAGATAGTAACGTTGTTGTTAGAGATGCAACATCATAAAGTAATAAGATCTTTAATTTAATTTTCACTTTCAAAAACAAAATAACAGAAACTAATTATGTTAAGATTATAGGATACATTCTTACTTCACGTACTTTGTGCTTATCTTTTAATTAGTCTCAAAATGATAAACTTATACCACCACATTTATAAGTAATAAAGAAACTATGATCACCATACTTCTGACTTATACTAAATATCTGAGGAAAATTTTTCTTTCAGAAATACGTGGCTATTTGGTTACTATTTTTAAATCTACTAGTATATAGATTTGTTATTTTTGAGAACAAAAAGTTAATCCAAATATAAAGGCATAACACAAGCTAGCAAGATTATCACATAAGCAACCAGCAGAAATAAGATCATAGTGCTACACCAAGCTTGGTAGTGTATACACCTAGCTAGTACTAACACTTAATAAGATAGCAACTGACACAAATAAAAATAGTAGTTGCTGTGCATACGATGAAGTTCAAATAAGAGAAAAGCCAGCGCTTCCTCTGTACATGACTGTCAGCTTTTTGATCTTGAGATATGCCGGTTGTCGCTTGTCCATTATTTGGCATCCCTTGAATATTTGTTGATTTTATTATTCTCTTCTTCGAATTGAGATCAGCCATGTTTTGATCTAGCTCCTCGCTGCACTTCAAGAACTCATCGGTGTTCCTATACAGGTTGACCGAGTTCAAGAAGCCAGTGAGCAAAGAGAGAACGAAAGGAATCCACCAGTTTTGGCATTTGAAGGTGCTGGCGGAGATTGATGAGAGGATGACTCCTTGGACGACGAAGTAGCGGTTCATGTCCTGGAGAGCTTTGGATTCAAGATTGCTGATTCGCTTCTCTTGCTTCTTGTTTATCTCTTTTAGTTCCTCAACTTCTTTTTCGGTACTTGATTTGGAACTAGTGCTACTATTGCTGAGAGTACTATCGGCGCCATTATGATCATCGTCACCTGTTTGGGCTTGATGAGTAGCAGTACTCATTTTGTCGCTCTAAAAAATATATATTTATAATTCCTATATGAATTTATGTTGGATATTATTAGGTGCCAAAAGCTCAAGGCTAAATGGTCTTATATAGAGAATCCATATACGCGTTACTTAATTAATTATAAAGAGTACACGTTCATACGTATAGTTAATTAGCTCACATATTATATTATAATGGTGATTCATCATGCTTAGTATATAGCAATAGAAAAAGATAATAATATTAATAATAACGGTACATGCCAAAACAACAGGACCAACAATATCCTACACTGCTATGTGTGGTACGGCGATGCAGTATCACATATTTGATGATTCCTAATAACCATAAATACTAAACACGAATATATTGCCATTTAGGATAGTTATAGTCACCATATGTATGGCCTACAGTAATATTTGAATCATATTGTATGATTTTTCTTTTAAGGTATATCCCTTCAGCAATAATAAGGATGAAGTTTGCAATTGTCAAATCACTCTGCTTAGTCTGCTATACATACGTATATGTACACACGCACCATGATTCCATGAATATCTTTTTCGGTCTTACTTCTTTCTGAGAATTATGTTAAATATTTTGCGTCTAAACGAGCATTAATAATAATCCAAATTATAGACAAATTAATGCCCCAAGAATTAGCTTCATCTTCTATAAAAATAGAAAATCAATAAATAAATAAATAAAAGAATTAGCTAGCTACATCTACTTGACCAAATATTTGCAACTTGATATCACCGAATTACTTCGTCCATTCCAAAATTAACTTTAAACAAATGTTTTAACAACATGTAAGTCAATATGTACATGAGATAAAAATAGGCTGAAGTTGTGAGACCACATACTAGAAACTATAATAATATTATGATCGAGTTAAATGGGATGGATTATTTTGTCTGTAAATTTAGATTTTAGGAGCCATATTTACTAGTACTTCATCGTTAGAGTACTCAATTTTATTTTATTCCTGAAAACTTGAGACGAAATTGGGCTATATATATTATTATGGTTGATCGGTTCAAGTTATTATTCTTTTCTGATATCGATTTTCCTGTGCTGTTTCCTCAACCTATTAGACAGAATGGATTGAAGATGATCAGCAACAATAAAAATGATGATTTGAATTAATAAATCAAATAATTTTCAAACTACCTTGTTGGCAATTACATAGATGAAAAGTATATATAGCTCAAATAAAATACAGCCTAGGCAGCCAAACATGACCAAGTGTTTTAAGTTGACCCATGACTTGCATCCCTTGCACCGCGAAGACTCAGGTCAAGTATACTCTCCATATGTTTCAGTTAGGAAGTTACAATCTATTTATGATGACAGTACTATATTTAATTTTGATGTAACTATATCAGCAAGTTGCAATATTGTCTACCGTATATATTGTAATTTATTAACGAGTAAAACTATATTTCATACTCCATTTTCTCTTGACTAGATACCTATTAATGTAGGCAACCATGCATCATTTATGACCTTTTCTTTTAAGCGAAAATTAGCTTAGGAAAGAAATATCAGAAATTCTAAATTGGTTGAGACCTATTCTCTACTCAACAATCCTCAAACTAGCAAAATATATTAAATAAAGAAATAAAAAAAATACAAAGTATTAGATACTCTAAAGAGGCGTCTACGAAGTCATGTCTGAACAATCTTATTAGATAATATCATTCCAAAAAATACCTCATTAAGGCCTTTTCTAGGAGAAACCTAATGAGAAAAAGATCTAGACAGAGAAAAACAGTAATATTATCTGTTAGTCAACTAAGAAAGTAATAAAAAAGTAAAAGATATTATGTCCCTAATAACCAAATTAAAAATAAAATCCGGCGAAGAAGTATTATATTATAATGACAGTATTAATGTTATATTAATGTTATTCATTATAAATATTACTGTATTAATTTATGATTATATGCTACAGATCGGGTCTGTTAAAGGCTTCAATCAATAATACGAGAATCAAGATGGAACAATGTGAGATTGAGATAAGCTGCAATAAGTTGTAATCAATCAGGCGAAAGTGGCCAAAAAAACCACATAATATGAAATAAGACCATAGAAACAGAACAAGTGAAGATGATGTATGTTCATCGAGCTACAAACAGTTGTGCTTACTACAGGGAGAAAAGTGAACCCTCTCTGTGAATAGTATTGGATATGTGACGTTTAATAAACGATATGTCGTTTTCTCAACGGCAATAAACTTTTGGAATAAAACGATGGCGTAGCCTTTTGACACTTAGACGACAACAATTTTTAAATAGCCATAAAGGACAGCAACTTTAGCTAAAAATGACGTTTAGTTTTTTTTTTCTTCCCTTCTTCCCCTCTTTTTTTTTTTCTAAAGGAAAAAGAGAGGAAGTAGCTAACCAAAGTAGCATTTCTCCTTGGGCATTTTGGGCTAGTTGGAACAAATTTTCATATTTAAAACTCCTAAAAAGGTCACCTGCCAACACTCAAATCCGTGACCGCGGCGTTCTATTAACAATCCTTACTACTAAGGAGTAAAAATGACATTTAGTATATAACTTAAATAGTTGTACAGAACGCCCAATACTTTTTAGCGACAATTAATTAATAGAGCTTCTTACAAAAGTCCATGCACATGGTCAAAAAAATTGAAAAATCTTAGATGAGCTATAATTTTTTAAAAAATCTAAATTATTTAAAAAATATATTATTTTTAACAAATAAATAAAAAATATATATTATTTTTGAAAATTTGTTAATTTTTAAAGATACTCGATGTAGTTAATTAAGTTACCTAGGATGACTAATAGTTATTTGAGGGAACTAGTCTTAAGGTAACCTGACGAATTATTTTCAGTATCTCGTCAGTTAGTTAAAAGTGATATTTCTCTAATACTTTTAGAATTGATATTTTTGTAAATAATTTTAATTTTTTTAAAAACTTTCATATAAAATTCAAATTTTCTCTAATAAATATGAATAATTGAGTATTGAAGGGTAACAAAACTCTAGGATTCAAAGTGACCGATAACGGAATATCTTGTCATAAGAATTAAGAATTTGACGTTAAAACTTTTAAATTAAATCCTGTACTACATAATGTTTATAAGTTGAACTTCTTGTGCAATTAGAAATTTCCAAGAAAAAGGTGCAATTTGGATAATTACCACCAGGCCATATTCAGATTGATATCATTCTATTTTATATTCACGTAATTACGAAATAGCTAAATTATCCCAATATTTAAGTGAATTACACCTTATTTTAGACAAATAATTATTCATCATTTTTTGATTTCATAATTATAAGCTACTAAGACTCTTCCATCATAAACTTGGTATAATTCAGTCCAAGTATTAAAGGAATCATTATTACACTTATTTGCATAATTCCTACTATAACAATTTGGGAAATTGACTTGGATAGTTTAAATTTGGGCTAAATTGATTTTTTTAGTTTATTTTTCAAAATAACATTTGTAGTTCAAAATAATGACCGTTTTAGTTGTTTATGGAAAGAGAAAAAATAGTCATTCCGATACTAACATCTTGCCATTTTTTGCTTTGTTAAAGGTAGTCATAATTTGTGATTGATTTTTTTTTTTTTGAGCAATTTGTTCTAAATCATTACAAAGATTGTGAGTTTTTGTTACTAATAGTCACAATTTACAACTGATTTTTTACTTTGAATTCATAATTTTGTGACTGATGGTCAGAACTTATATGACATATTTTTCATATATATTTTAAATTATTATATTACTCATAATTTTGAAACAAATAGTCACAATAGTATGATTAGTGGTCATAATTTGATTTACATAGTTATGAATAGTTAAGATTATTTATATTTTAGTGTAACTAATAGTCATATATTTATGGAGGTAATAACAAAAGATAGAGAACATGACACTTGATTTATCTTAATTTATTTTGTCATACACAATTAGTCGCACAATAAATGTTCGACTAAATATTATTTATTCTCTTCATTGTTTCCAAGAAACTATCGACAAAATTATAATTTAATAAATTATGTCAATATATGTTATAATATGTGCATCTCGTTCACCAAATAGGTGCCCACCTTACAAAATCAAAATAAGTATTCATATTGGCTAACAATAGTTTGATAACAGCTATTTAACAATAAAAAATGACTAACAAGGCCCATAACCCACATAAAATCTAATTTTCACATAAAAATCTATAACTAATTACAAATTAGTAGTCACAATGTGTGACTAGTAGCACAATCCCTGATAGCAGTCAAGATTTGTTACTTCAAAAAGGTTGTGATAATTATTCATTTGCGACTATTTTCAATGACTTAATAATTTACAACAATATTTTATAACAATGCTCTAAACTCGTACAAATCTATTTTTCACATGAAAAAACATGTTATCAAGATTAGAAGTGCGTGAATATCACTTACTTATATTTTTCTAAATAAATCAACCTATTAACACACTATTTTTAGTTCACTTAAAATATCGTGCAATTGGTATGCTGCAATGCTGCTAATATTCAAATCACCACTACCAGTCCTAATGATTGAATTAGCAAATTCTCAGAAACCCATTTCTTAATAAGATCAAAACACATTTGTAACAGTCCAAACCCAGCCAATTAAGCTAAATACACACTCACTCTTAAGTGGAGAAAAAGTAAAAAAAAAACTCACCTTGTTTTGAGTCAAACATAGCTCAATAACCCTATTCAAGTTACCCAACTTATCATACAGATCATCTTTAATCTTCTTCAACCCAAGTAAGGTTGCGAAGATAGCCTGACATGGCCAATGGATTCATAACTGAAGAGGTTTGACTTCGAAGAGGATCGTTGGAGCTCGAAGAGGTTAGAAGAAGAGTGGATGGCGAGGAGGATTGGAGAATGAGGGGCTTGGTGGAGGACATTGTTTGTGGTAGAGTTGAAGGAAGTAGAAGAGGGCGCAAGCAATGAAAGACCCTCAAATGAGGCCTCCTCTAACTTGGACTACATCAAACCACATAGGTCGGCATATGGCCGAAGTTGGGTTTCCAAATCCAACAAAAAAAAAAAAAAAAATCGATGGGTTTGAAAGTAACGAGGTGACCTAATTAAAGGGTATTCATAAACTACCCATATCAATTTTCCTAATAATTTTTTCGGTAACCACCTTCATAGTGAAAAAATAAAATAGGAGTGAATGTAGGCTTTTCCTAAGGATAAATCACTATTAAACCTTGTTGCAATTTATTCATTCTTCGATCAGTCATTTTCTATATAAACAAAACCTCCATCAATAGCCTTTCAAAAACAAAAAAAAATCCATCAACAGAACTACGCAACTTAATGGTTTTTCAAATCCATTTTGTTCATGACTTGTAGAATATCCTAGGTCTATTATGAGAACTATGTCCTTGTCTCAGTTTCAACAATTATGTTATAAACAAGGGACTAAAAGAGACAAAAGAAATACGTAGTTCATTGTAATTTAACGCGAAAGAAATACATAGAATCATACACAGGAGTGAGAAAGGAGTTGCTAGCTGCAAGGGAGAATTCATGGATTAAATCTGGAAAATTTTGAAAGTCATGAACTAGGCCTTGGATTGTTCGTTGAGGATTAAAAGTGGGATTAACCAAAACTTAAAACTTATACCAACATATTGAATTAAAGCGTTAATACTATTTTTACTTCCTTCAAAATAACTCAAACATGTCTTGGTCTATGACTTCAAAATGTCCATATTTTTGCTTTCACCATTGAGTGTTCAAAAATTACATTATGGTACTGTAAACTTCTTTTTTTTGTTTTGTTTTTGTTTTTCAGTTAGATCATTGAATATTCAAAAATTACATTACGCTACTGTAAACTTTTTTTGTGTTTATTTTAATCCCTAGTATATAAGAGGATTGTCCATGACTATGAAGCAATATTGAGTTTTTTTTTTTTAAAAAAAAAAAAAAGACCATAATTCAGGATAAAAAAAAAATATGACATTTTGAAAGTTCACAGACCAAATTGAGGGGAAAAAAATTTAGAAACTAAGTTTGGAATATTTTAAAAATCAAAGACCAAAATATAATTTGAGCTATTTCTCATGTACTATAATAATGACTAATCTTGAAGTGAACAATAAGAATCTTTAGAGCCCTTAAAAATAGAAGGAAAAAAAAAAAGAATCTTTAGAGAACAAATAATATGCTTTTCTTTAAAAAAAAAATTAAAGATAAACAACTTTTTAACATAAAATTTATTTATGGTAAATTTTAATATTCTAATTAACTGATGATAACTCATTTATTATATGTATTGTATAAAAAATTTAGTAAATTAATTGAGATATCTGACATTATCTAATTATTGAATAGTAAATGACTTGTTTTTGACAAACATCATGTCTTGTGAACTTGTAATAAACGATTGAAAAAGAGGCAAAATAGTGGTTGATAAACTTAACGGGAGGTAAATAAAAATAAGAAGAATATATAACAATAAAATAAAACAAATTGCAGCGAAAGTCTATTTTTTTAGTCGAAATTTATTCTTATATATTCAATCTTTTTTTCTAACGATAATAGTACCTTCTATCCAAATTTTGTTACAACGGTCAAATTTATCTAGTAAATGTCGCCTTAGGGATATGTGTTGCCATCTAAAGTTAATTGTAATTTTAAAAATGTAAAAAAAATGAATAATAATTTGAAAATTGAAAAATAAATTCAAAAAAAATAAGTTTAAAAAATTCAAATAATCAAATAAATTTAAAAGGAAGAATTAAGTTTTAAAAAATAAACAAAAATTATAATATATAAATGATATCTATATAAATTTAAGAAGAAAAAAAATTAAAAAACAAAATCTACGTAAGCCTAATTCAACCCAAGATCCACAATTTCTATTAGAGGTTTTTACATGAAATAATGGCTAAAACTCTGAGAAGGAATCAGTCTCTTTCCTCATTTTTTTTCTTTTTTTTAAGTTGAAAACTAGGAAAACCCATCACTTCAATCATGATCAAGAATCAAGATCAAGAAAAATCCAATCAATATCAAGAAAAAACTTATATCGAAAAAACGATAATAATCTATATTCGATTTTTTTTCTTCTAAACTCGATAACATCAAGAACTCATCTCCTCCTTCATTGGGAGATTCAGAGCCTGAAAAATATAACTCTTAAAAAAAACTTTGGCCATTGGCCAACATAAGAGGAGCAATTGAAGCATTGATATTCTCCCATTTTGGTTTCTAAAGAAAATAAAGAATAAATGATCATAGATAGAGAGGAAAACTTTAGTTTGACAGAGTGAAAAATATCTCTTTTTTATTAAAACTTACTTTCAATAATAGAAATATTATGAACTAATATAGATCTTTTTAGTACATCAGACTGCCAACGCAACCACTTGAATCGTAAAGAAACTCATAAAAATAGGAATGAAAAGATAAAGAAACCTGATCTAGACAAACCCATAAAAACAGCAGAAAACATAGACATAAAATGACAAAGACAAAAAGGAAAATGCTCCCTGAAATTAAGAAATAAAGTAAGATTTTCAACACTCTCCCTCAAGCTTGGAATAAATGTTAATCATTCCAAGCTTAGATATTAACTTTTCAAACTTTATTTTTGCAATAGCTTTTGTGACGATCTCTGTTACTTGAAGATGTGTTGGTGTATGAATCAAATTCAGAATTCCTTCTTCTACCTTTTTTTTTTATAAAATATCAGTCTAACTCCACATGTTTAGTTTGATCGTGATGAACAGGATTTTTTACAATACTAATTGCTACTTAATTATCACAAAACACCATCATGGGTTATTCTGTTGGAATTCTCAATTCCATAAGAAGTTTTTACAACCATATTCCTTCACAAATACCTTGAGCTAAAGCTCAAAATTCTGCCTCGGCCTTACTCCTTGTAACCACTAAATGTTTCTTATTGTGCCAGGTGACAAGATTATCCCAAATATATGCACAATAGCTAGTTGTCGACCTTCTATCAATAATTCAACCTGCCAAATCTATATCTGCAAAGATCTCCACTTTCTTATTTATTCCTTTCCTAAAAAATATGCCCTTTTCTAGAGTCATTTTTAAATACTGAAGTATTCTGTACACTGTTTCAAAATGATCTTCATTAAGCTTGTTCATAAATTGACTAACTACACTAACTCGGAACCCAATATCAGATTTTGTATATGAGAGATAAATGAGCTTACCAATAAGGCGCTGATATCTTACTATGTCAACTGGGGAACTGTCTTCCCTAAAACCAAGTTTGCAATTTAAGTCCATTGGAGTGTCTACTGGTTTGCAACCCAGCATACCGATTTCTTTCAATAAATCCAAGATATATTTTCGTTATGATACCACAATTTCTTTTTTTGAGCAAGCTATCTTCAAATCTAGGAAGTACCTCAAATTTCTTAGGTCTTTGATTTCAAATTCCTTAGAAAGAAAATCCTTCAACCTAACTATTTCTTTTGTAAAGTCCTTGATTACAATGATGTCATCAACATATACAATGAGAATAGCAATTCTTCCCTTCTCTGAGAATTTTGTAAACAATGTGTGATATGCTTGGCCCTGAGAATACCCTTACTTCTTCATTATTTTGGTAAATCTATCAAACTAAGCCCAAGGGGACTGTTTTAGCTCGTACAAAGACTTCTTCAATTTGCAAACTTTGTTGGCATTGAATTTTGTCTCAAAATTAAGTGGAGTTTCCATGTACACATCGTCTTCTAAATCATCATTGGTATTCTTAACATCATAATGATGTAAAGGCTAATCTTGATATGTTATCAAGGATAGGAGAACATGAATTGTATTGAACTTTGTAACTGGAATAAATGTTTCTTGATAGTCAATACCATATGTTTGAGACAAACCTTTTGCGATTAGCCTTACTTTGTAGCGATCTATACTCCCATCTAGTTTATGTTTGATGGTAAATATCCATTTATAGCCAACTGGTCATTTTTCCTTTGGCAAGTTAGCTAGTTCCTACGTTCCATTCTTCTTTAAAGCACTAATCTCTTCTTTGATGGCAGCCCTCATTCTGACTTTTATAGAGCAGCATGAATATTATGTGAAATTTCAATACTAGATAGATTAATGGTAAATACCTTGTATTCTAGAGATAAGCCTACATATGATACAAAGTTAGAAATAGGATGTTTAGTACATTCTTATACACCTTTCCTAATTGCAGTAGGAACATCAAGATTAATATAACTAATTATGTCCTTAGAGTTGTTACCTGGACTTTCTGAAATTGGATTGGATTCATGATTTTGCTCAGGAAGAATTGGATTCTCCATCTCCTCTTGGGGTCTCTTCCTCCTTATATAAACACATAACTTATTTTCATGAATATTTTGAATATGTTCAGTAAGGGCAAGAGTCTCGAAATCAGGTAGAATAATTAGTGTGAGATTCTCATGTGAAGAAAGTGGAGAAGGTTGATTTGTAAGAGTGGAATAATTGGTATAAGATTCTCAGGTAAAGAATATGGAAAAGGTTGGTTTCAAGAGTTCCGAGCCAAAAATTGTATTCCTATTGTGAGAACTCCCCCTGAATGGGGATTTTGGAGTAATATGGTTGATTTTCAAAAAAATGTTATGTCCATTGCGGTATATAATTTTCTAGTATTGGGTGAGTAACATTTGTAACCCTTTTTGGTTAATGAGTATCCTAGAAAAACATATTTGATAGCTCTAGTGTCAAATTTTCTTCGGTTTTGGAAATGATTATGAATAAACACTATACTTCTAAACACTTTTAATAGTAAAGATGAAATTACTTAGGAAGTCGGATAGTTTTGAAGTGGAGTTTGACATGGAGTATGGAAATTTAACACCCTAGATGGCATTCTATTTATGAGGTATGTGGTAGTCAAAACTGCTTCCCCCAAAAACTGACTAGGGATATGTGTGGTAAATATAATAGATCTAGCTACTTCAAGCAAGTGCCTATTTTTTCTTTCAGCTATCCTTTTTTCTTGAGGTGTGTCAATACAAGAAATTTGATGTATTGTCCTATGTACCTTGAAATACTCCCCAAGAATTGAGTTAAAATAATCTTTGACATTATCTTATCTAAAGATTTTTATGTTGGTTTAGAATTGGTTTTGAATCATGGTATGAAAGTCTTTAAATTTGGTGCTAGCTTCTAATTTTTCTTTTATTAGGTATACCCATGTCAACCTAGTATGATCATCAATAAAGGATAAAAACCACCTAGAACATGAAACATTTTTAACCCTAGAAGGTCCCATATATCACTTTATATCATAGTAAAAGGACAGGATGATTTGAAATCTTGAATAGGATAATTGCTTCTCATATGCTTCAAAAATTAATAGGTTTTGCATTGCAAAAGTTTGGGGTTAACATTTTTGAAGAAGGTAGGAAGTAACTTTCTAAATACTAGAAATTTGGATGTCCTAACCTAAAATGCTACAACAAAATTGCACTTTCTTGATTTGCGAGATTTGAAAAAATAGATGAAGACACACTTGCATGATGAACTCGTTCGTTTGGATTACTAGTCCCCTTGAGAAGATAGATCCTGCATACTCCTTAGTATTACCAATCATCCTTCCTAATTCCAAGTTCTGAAAAACATAATGAGTTGAGGAAAACTGAGTAATACACCTTAAATCCTTAGTAAGCTTGCTATTAAACATTAGGTTGTAGGTTAACCTAGGAACCAAAAGGACTGATTTTAAAATCAGATCTTTAGTAACAATAATAGTTCCAATTTGCACCATATAATTTCCATAATAAGGACAAAAATTGTGAAATAAGGCAGAGTTACCGGTCATATGATCGGATACGCCTGAATCCACAATCCAAGAGTTGAATTTTTCCATGTGGGAACTCAAATCTATGGGAAAATTACCTTGTTGTGCCATGGTAATAGCTTCTATTGATTCATCATACAATGCTGAGTTTTGTTGGCTGATTAGTTTTTTGAGCAGCTCTAGTTGTTCTCTACTGAATAGTGAGGATTCAGGTGCAAATGTTCTACTCTAGTGATCACAAGACCACAAGTTTCAGGTGTAGATTGATTGTCTTGATTTCCACCTCTCAGTTTTCAATCAGTAGGCTTTCCATGTAACTTCCAGCATGTTTCTTTGTAATGTCCAGGTCTCCTACAGTGTTCACACTATAGTCTTCCATTTCTATGCTCCTACTGATTTTCTTTAGAAGTAGTGGAACTATGGGAAGCCAAAGCTGATGACTTACTTTGGTTTAAAGGAGAACTCAGCATAAGCTTCCTTCAACTTTCTTCACGTCGAACTTCTGAAAAAATAGATCGGATGTTTAGAAAAGGGTTTATAGTAAGAATTCGGTATCTAACCTCATTAAGATTCTAATGGAAACCAAGGAGAAATTTGTGGATTTCTTTCTTTTCCATAATCGTTTCATATGCTACTACATCAGTAGGAAAGCTCTATTTATGCTGAAAATGATGGTTTTGGCTGCACCATTATTGCTAGAAACTGGGTTCTCTAGGTTGGTGACCTCCAACTCAAAAGTTGCTAAAGCAGCCATTGGGAATAGAAAGATTACAGAGCTGAATCTAGCTCTGATACCATGAAGAAAATAAGGATGAAAGGATCATGGACAGAGAAGAAAACTCTGTTTTGACAGAGAAAAAAGTATCTATTTTCTTATTAAAACTTACTATCAATAATAGAAACACTAGGAATTAATATAGATCTTTTTAGTACATCAGGCTACCAACACAGCCACCTGAAATGAAAAAAAAAAAAAAAAACAAAAAAAAAGTTGATCTAGACAAACTCATAAAAGTAACGGAGAATATGGACATAAAATGACAAAGACGAAAAATAAAATGCTCCTTGAAAATCAAGAAATAAACTGAGACTTTCAACAATTTCATTTTTGGGTTTTTTTTTTAAATTTACGATAAAATTAAGAAAATCATGAAGAGGCTTGCAAATTAAGGAATAAGCTTGGTTTGACATTGCAACAATACGATAGGATCATTTGAAGAAGCTGTGGGAAGATGCCACGTGCGAAGTTGTATATGAAGTTATCTTCATTAGCAAGCACAATGCCATCTCCGACATACCCACACTTATTGTCCACCCATCAGCATATCTTCAACTTTCATTATATTTTTTAAACTAAATAATAAATTTAAAATTTTTGGAGTGGTAGGTTATTGAGTCATAGGAAATGGTGGTAATTTAAAATCACTCGACTAGGGCCATGACTTATGACTCTTGAATAAGATTGTAGAGTCTCGTAACTTTGTTCTTGAGTTTGAGCTTTGAGGTAATTCTTGATGGTTGATGGTCATGGATTCTTGATAAATGCAGACAAAAAGGCAAGATTCAAGAGGAAGAAGAAGAAAATAGTAATAGAGATCAGTCCTATTAATTAGTTTATATGATATTTTTTTTCTAATATCAACTTTGTAATTGGGATATCTATAAAAATTTAATGTACACGCGTCAAATTCTGAAAATAGCAGCAAAAAATTATCCTTTTTTTTAATTTATATTTTATTTTCTAAATTTTTTTTTATTTTTTTATAGTTTTAAAATTACAATTAACTTCAGAAGACGACGTGCAGGCCTTGAGTGACATTTAATGAAAAAAAAAATAACAGTTTGAACAGATATTATCACGGTAAAAAAAAAAAAAAAGGAAAAAGAGTATGTAATTATAAATTTTGACTAAAAAAAAAAAGAAAAGAAAAGACTTGTTGCTGCAATTCCTTGGAAAAAATAAAAGACTAACAAGGTTCGACCCAAACGAGGAAAGAAGACCCGAGACATTTTGGATCTGTTCGTTACAGGTTCTGCTGTACTCTCTGAGCAACACTCAACGGATTCATTTTCACCACCTTCCATTCCATTCATCCTACTAAGTACTACCCCAATTTTTTTTTCTTTTTTTCTTTTTTTTTCCCCCTCGAATTTTTCAAAAAAAAAAATAATAATAAAAGGAAAAGAAAAATCCACCACCTTACGGTACGACTCTCTACACGATATTATACTTACCCAATTATTCTTTTTCCGAGTATATTATAATTTGTTTTTACTTTTAGTTTATATTAGTATAATTTCTCTCTTCGTTAGCCTGAACAGTAGAACGGAGGCTGGAGCATCTCGATCACAACCAGTTATGGTAAATCGTTTTATTTTTCCGTTTGTTTCTCGAGAAAATGTTCAGAGAAATGATTTTAAAAACCAAATGCTTTTTCTGTTCAGTCTCTATTGTTGTCACTTCATTGATCGCGCTTGTAAATTGGATCCTGTTTGTATGAATTAATGCATGATTGGTTTCGTTCTAGCTAAAGATCAAGTCTTAGGTGGAGAATTATTGAGGATGGTGATTGAATTTGTCATTTTTCATAAGCGATTTGGTGATACTCTGGTAGAGTGTTTATTATGAAATGTGAAGAATCTAGGGAAGGACTAGGATGCGTTACGAAAATTAATTGATCCATCGGCATGGAACTTGCATTTTTTTCCTCAATAATTTTTGTTATATAATTTGAAATCTTGGCATTCATGCACACGATATTCGTTTGTTCAAATAGGTTGAAAGAAAAGATCGATGCAAAGTTCTTGTGTTGGTGTATCAGAGTTTGGGCTTGGTTTTTGGCGACTTGAGCGTTTCCCCACTTTATGTTTTTAAAAGTACATTTTCTGGAAGGTTGCGCCATTACCAAACTGAAGATGCGGTATTTGGGGCATTTTCTATGATGTTTTGGACTCTTACTCTTCTTTCATTGTTCAAGTACACTGTTTTCGTGTTGAGTGCAGATGATAATGGCGAAGGTAAGATCTGATGATTCTTCCTTTTGACGCCATAACATCATAGCTTCATTCATATTGGTAATATTTTTCCTTTTATGATCATATCGTTGTCTTGCAGGAGGGATTGTGGCATTGTACTCACACCTTTGCAGAAGAGCAAAATTCTGTATGCTACCGAATCATCAAGCTGCTGATGAGGAGCTTTCTACGTATAATTACCCAGGCTACTCAAACAGAAATCTGTCTCCCTCTTTGTTACGAAGATTTATTGAGAGGCATAAAAAAACAAAAACCAGTTTACTTCTTCTAGTTTTGTTTGGAGCTTCTATGGCGATCAGTATTGGTGTCGTTGCACCTGCAATTTCAGGTAAAGGAACTTTACTCTTGAAAGAATATTCGTGACAACATTATTATTGATTGATTTTATGAATTGGTTTGTTGCAGTTTTATCTTCTGTCGAAGGGCTGAAATTTCGAGCAAAGGATGTAGATAATAGTGAGTTTTACTTCGTAGTTGTTAACAATATACATGTCTATGCACGAAGAGTATCTGTTTTTCTTCGCTTTCACTGCCTGTCCTGTTTAATGAGAATGTAGAATTATTAGTTTCCTTCCCAAAAAATGTTTCACTGGTAGTACTTAACTTATATTCAGAATTAAATAAAATAAGAAAGTTATTCTGAATTCCAAAGGATGTTATGAGAGCCATAATCTTGATGAACACCAAATCCCATATGCCTAATTTGCAACTGTAATGCTTTGTTTCATGATGAAAGAGAATGCTAGCCCCATTATTAGATTATTACTAGGACTAAGTAACGGTGGCAGAAGTAGATATGAGTTAGGATGAATCTTGTCTTCCATAGAACCAAGGTAGAAAATTGTAAAGAGGGATGGAATTGGAGAATTGTCTCCTCCCTCCCTTAATTGTAGAAGCATTGTTCTGCATCTTGAATGCTTTCAACTTACTGACATCTTTTAATATTGCAGATACAGTGGTCCTTATTGCCTGCATTGTGTTAATATTCCTTTTTGTCTTGCAACACCGAGGCTTTCACAAGGTGGCATTCATGTTTACTCCAATTGTAATCATGTGGTTGCTGTCCATCACTGCCGTTGGAATCTACAATATCTTAAGGTGGAATCCAGGAGTATATCAGGCTATTTCACCATATTATATTTACAAATTTTTTAAGGTTACGGGAAAAGATTGTTGGATCTCTCTTGGAGGAATACTTTTATGTATTTCTGGTAAATATGAAATTCGGAATTTTGTTCTCTTTTTTTCATGTAGCTTTCTTGGACTTTGTTTGGAACCTGTTTTTTTCCTTAGAAAAAACTTGTGAAGGAAAGGGCCTAGGAAAAGGAGAAGGAAATTATTTTCTAAAATTCCATAATATTTTCTTTTGTAACTTTTATCTTTTCCAATCTATTTGTGAAAATTATAAATACTTTAAAATTACATTGAATATGACTCCCACTTTCCGTAAAATCCCTGCCTTTTTATTAGAATCCAAACAAGAAAAAATCCAATTCATGTCACATTTTCTTGTCATCTGCAGGAAGTGAATCTATGTTTACAGATCTTGGGCACTTCTCTGCAACGTCAATCAGGGTACGCATAGTCAGTGATTGGAAAACTGAACTTTCACTTTTTTCTAATTATATGGATGAAATTTTATGAAGCTATGAGGAAAGAACATAACCAGTTATGCCTTCTCTCTCTCTCTCACATCTTTGGCTAATATTGTCACATTTTGAACTTTTCTCTCTCTCTCTCTCTATCCATCTATCTTTCTCTCTCACATCTTTGGCTAATATTGTCACATTTTGAACTTCTCTCTCTCTCTCTCTCTCTCTCTCTCTCTCTCTCTCTCTCTCTCTCTCTCTCTCTCTATCTATCTTTGGCTAATATTGTCACATTTTGAACTTTTGAGGTTTGGTTCAACCACAGTAGAAAAATGTTGGGAGTTCAGAAAGTCAACCTGAATTAGTTGTGATTTAAGATTAACTTGAGTTTTTGACTTCTAGGTGCTGCATTAATTAAAAAAAAAAAAAATGAGATGCTGTTCATCTAAATCAGGGCAACCTATCAAGGTTGACATTGAAACATAAACTATAACATGATTTGTCCATCATGTCTTTTAGCTTCCATTTTTGTGTCCTTTTATCTGAGGGCTAGATCACTGGTTTTGAGAGTGGTCCTTCCTTAAAAAAGTTGTACCCTGTCTAGAGACATCGTGTGCAAGTTTACTTTGACATACTTTTACCATCACAAAGAAGAGAAATCCTTATATTTTGCTTCTCTTGTTGTATATTCCCATCCCATTCTATTACTCTGTGGCTTACACTTGATAGCAAACCAACTAATGGGCTTACAAATCGTTATATGTTGTCATTTTCCCCTTCTATTTCTAAAAGAATAAGGGGGAAATTGGGTGTCCTAAATTAGATTATATACTTCTGGAAGTATCATGACTGGCTTGATCTGCACTTGACCTGTTCCTATTTAGATTATTCTCATTAATAAATAAAAGTGAAGCCTATACTTGAATTTCTTATCTAGCTGTGTCTCTTTACCTCAATACTTTCCTGGGCCATTTTTTTTCCCTTCTGTTATGTTGCGAACTGCGCTGATTAAAGCTTGTTGGTATTTGCAGGTTGCATTTTCTTGTGTTATTTATCCTTGTCTGGTACTTCAATACATGGGACAAGCTGCATTTTTTTCCAAGAACTTATCTGCAGTGCCTATGAGCTTTTATGCTTCTGTTCCTGGTAAGCATACGTATATGTTAAATATAATGGATGTTATTAGACTTTTGCAATTTGTATGGATTTTAAGTACTTGGTGAATGTGAACTACCGAATTTTTTTTTTTTTTATATTATGATTCCTTTTGTTAAGTGGTTCCCGATTGATCATTCTCTTCTCTTTTGTGTCAACTTCATAAGTAAGACAGAGAAAGATTGGCAATTTGGCAATGTCTTACCTTTCAGTTTTCTGTCCTAGTGATCATGGAGCAAGAACATATTCTATGTTTTGTTGTTTATTACAATTATTTAAGATGTATTCACTATCTACATATTAATTATTTTGTTTACAGAATGTTCCTCCCGTGTTTGTAGATCCCGTCTTTTGGCCAGTTCTTGTTGTGGCAACTTTGGCTGCAATTGTTGCTAGTCAGGCTGTTATCTCCACCACATTTTTGATTATAAAAGAGTGCCACGCATTTGGATGTTTCCCTCGTGTGAAGATGGTACACACTAGGAGATGGCTTCCTGGTCAGATATATATTCCAGAGATAAACTGGATCCTTATGGTTCTCAGTCTATCTGTCACAATGGGTTTTCGAGACACAAATCATATAGGAAATGCCTATGGTAGGTCATCTTTTTAGAGTAATCTGTGATTTGTAATTTAGTTTTTGTATCTATTATTCACGGGGGTTTGCATAGTTGATAGCACTTTCTGATTCAACCAGTGAGCATGTTTTGCCTACTTTTTGTACATTGACCAAGTTATTTGCCAAATATCTTATGACATTTGGTGTGTTGAGTTACATAGCTGCAGATGCATGATGTGGTGTCATTAGGTAATGGCAGCATGTGTAGACGCAAGAGACTTAACACCCATAATGAAATCATTGAAACAATCTGTACCTTCTTCCCATCCAAAATGTCTAGAAACTTACATATGGTGATTTTGCTGACAGGGTGATGTAAGATAAGATGAGAATTTAGAAAGAGAATAAGCAGAAGAGCAAAGGGTGATAGAATTTAGGCAGAAATAGATGAATTGGTAGAAAAACAATAAAACAAGACAAGAATTCAAGAAAGAATCAGAACAATCAAGAGGATGAAAATAGTAACGATTCAATATTCATCCATTCATTCATAGTCTGAAAATCAATTACATAGCTAAGCCTATTTATAGATAGGCAATTGGACTCAACTAAGAGAGTAAACACATTCTAGAAACTAATAGAAATAGGAAACTTAAATCTAGTTACCCAAAATTAAATAACACCTAATAATAAATCCAAATAATCCTAAATAATAATACTAATATTATTTCCTAATATATTGTATTCCATGTCTACGTCACAGGGCAAGAGACCTGTACTCACATCTTTAAATAAATTTTCCATTCCTTATCTTAATATTATTAAGTTCTAATTTGCTTCTTGATTCAGGCATTGCATACATGACTATGACAATTGTGACAACATGGTTGACATCACTCGTCATCAACCTCGTGTGGCAGAAGTCTGCCATGCTTGCCCTTTTATTCAGCATGCTATTTGGATCAGTTGAGATCATTTACTTCGCATCTTCTTGTATGAGAATCCCTAAAGGTGGATGGTTTCCTCTAATGTTCTCTGTAATCTTCTTGGTAATTATGTATGCGTGGCATTATGGTTCGTGGAAGAAATATTCACAAGACCTGCATAACAAGTTGTCCATGAGGTGGATCCTCACATTAGGTCCTAGTCTTGGGATCATTAGAGTTCCTGGAATTGGTCTCATCTATACAGAATTAGCTACTGGAGTCCCAGCAACATTTACTCACTTCTTGACCACTTTACCAGCCTTTTACCAAGTGGTTGTATTCGTCTGTGTTAAAACTGTTCCTATTTCTCATGTGCCCCATAAAGAAAGGTATCTCATTGGCCGGATTGGTCCCAAATCCTACAGGCTGTACCGCTGCATTATTCGGAATGGTTATAAAGATATAATTAAAAATGGAGAAGACTTTGAAACTGATCTAGTGATGAGCATAGCGGAGTTCATCCAAATGGAAGCAGAAGGTACAGGAGCAGTTGATGGCCCCGTGGATGGCCGAATGGCAGTTGTGAGGACATCTGAAAAGTTTGGTACGAGATTAGTGATGTCAGATTCGTTTGGCCCTGGAGGAAGCAGCAGTCCGAATGCATCGGTAATCGTTAGTGGCTACAAGTCACCTACGCTACAGAATTTGCAGGCTAGTTATGAGCAAGAATATTCACCCCAACTCCCCTTTAGGAGGCGGGTTCGGTTCGAGTTGCTGGATACCAAATACAAAGATCCTCATGTCAAGGAAGAACTTTTGGAACTTGTCGAAGCTAAGTGTGCTGGGGTAACATATGTGATAGGCCACTCACGTATAAAGGCAAGATCAAATTCATCATTTTTACACCAGTTCGCTATTAACATAGCCTACTCTCTCCTGAGAAAGAACTGCCGATCCCCAGCTGTGGCCTTGAATATTCCTCATATTTGTTTAATTGAGGTGGGTATGAACTACTGTGTCTGATTCTTGGTGCAAGCCTCTCTAAGTAGTTCCAGATTCTTTAGAATTGCATCAGAGGAGCAAAACTTGAATGAACAGTTTCAGATTTGTATTGCCAGTACTCCACTGTGCTCGAGTCCACCAATCATTTCAAGTGTATCAATTCAAGGTAGTTTAAAAGATCCCATGACAAGGTCACGTCCTTATTTTGTTTCGGGAATATTTGCTTGTCATATAATCTCAAATTTAGGTGTGATTACCACTTGGAAATGAAGTTTTGTCCTTTGTCTTTGGATTTGTATGAAGGGAGCCAACTTTTATGTATTTCTGTAGAGTGTAATGATGGAAGTTATTGACGTAGTAAAAAAGCCACATGTCTAACCTCATTGTCATTTGGGTGTAATTTTCAAGAGAATCTGATAGAGCTGCTTTTTTTTTTTAAGTTCTATTTGACCTCATTTTCTGGGTCTATGACTAGGTTTAAATTGTTGAATACCAGAATAAGGTCATATAATATGCTTTGGAAATTTTTGTATGTATTCTTAATGCCATTAATATTAGATCCATGTTGTCATATACCATGGTAAACATGGGTGAGTCTGGTATTACTGTGTTGTAGGCCTGCTATAGCATTGTGACGTGAGTAAGAAAAAATTCTGAGGAAAAAAAAAAAAAATTCTGATATTGTTTTAAAATAACATCTAAGTATTTAATAAATTATAAACTATGATATTTTAGATAATTTGTATAATGGCAACTTTAAAAGGCAATCATTACTTTCCTTATCAAATTCTGTGTA
This sequence comes from Parasponia andersonii, assembly GCA_002914805.1. NCBI lineage: Eukaryota > Viridiplantae > Streptophyta > Magnoliopsida > Rosales > Cannabaceae > Trema > Trema andersonii. The sequence goes on from JXTB01000362.1 coordinate 357,149, forward strand.
ACATAACGGTTACATAGTTACTTTTTAAATCTGTGACCAAAAATAGAAACTAACTTCAAATCTGTGACAAAAAAACAGAAACTAACCAAATGCTTCTCCCTCTCTTATTATTATTTTTTTTCTAATCGCATTTTGAAATTAAAAGCAGCCTCTAAAATCAATCCTAAATATATTATGTTAATTTCGTTCTCCATAATGTTGAATTGTTCTTTTCAAAAAAAAAAAAAGTGGAATTGTTACTATCCTGACAGTGAATAAAACTGGGAGACATGCCGAAACTAAGATTATAGATTTAATTGGGAGTCTCCTACAACTAGGCAAACCAATGAAAATTCTGAAACTGGATAGAAAGAAAAGACCCAAGTTGTTATATTCTGTATTTTTTAAAAATTTCTATCCATGAAACTAGATAAAAGATGTTACAACATCTTTTTTTTTTTTGGGTAATTTTTTGTCAAGTTTCGTTTTATTTCCTCGATTACGTGTTTGAAAATCCATCCGGTTAATCTGCCCTGAATCAAGAGCTAAAATTATGGTGAGGCAAAGAGAAATTCATTTTAAAAAAATTTAAAGGGGAAAAAAAAAAAAAAAAGTTTCCTAACACAGACGAAATGCAATTTTCAAGCTTCAAATCACATTGTCAATTAATTACATTCCAATCGCGACCTCGTACACACCTCACTTATACAGAAGAAAATATCTGTATCTCATATTGCTCATTCATTGCCCAATTACCAGACCAAGTTAAAAATAACAATAATAATAAACAAATAAAATAACCCGATATATCCAAGAATCCAAACACACCAATTTAATATTTTCGCAGCCAGAATTATAATTCCGCCACCAAGAATCTCATTTCCCAGAAAAGTCCATTATATTTTCTCACTACCCAAACGAGTCTCTTTCTCTCTGGAGAGAGTTGCTTGACTCAGCCGTCAAAACTTGACGAAGGCGGAACGCTCTCTGTGTGAGCCGCCGAATACGAAGTACGACCTCTCTGATGCGAAGCGTACTCGGAGAGGAGGAAGCTTCCAGAGTCGGATTCTGAGTCGCCAAGAATGTTGAGCTCGTCTTGCTCTCAGGCTCTTCTCCGACGCCCCTTTCCTCCTCCCTCGACCCCAATAACTAGGGTTTCTAATCGGCCCAGAGAGAGATTTCCTATTACCCGGAGCTTTCGGATCTCTGAACCCCATTCCAGACCTCTAAAAAAGGTAAAGGTAATATAGAACCCGTTATTATATCAATTTTATTATCTTTCTGCTTATTCTGTATGTTGATTTAATTATTTAATATTGCAAATTTTTGGGGATAATTTAAGGTCTTAGTAGAGTCTAGCTCCATTTTGGGATAATTATGAGGCTTGTGTAAATTTTGATGATAAGATTATAATTGTACAAATTATAGGACTTGATTCTCATTTACCCAAACAAACCAACCAACCCTGAATAGTCAATATGGTTAGTTCTTTTGTCGGTGGACTTGTGGATTGGTCAGTAATGTATTTTTAGCTAATTCAATTAAACAGAAGAAATAAATAAAGTTTCAAACTTTTTTAGTATTATCGTTAAGGCAGTGTTTACTAATCCGTAATGTGGACCGTAATGTGAATGGACATAAAGGAAGTGTTTGGCTTTTCTATTTGTTCATGTGATTAGTTACACATTTAGAAAACTAGTTTTGGCTTATCCGTCACGTAGTTAGTGTTATTCCTTCCTAAAACATTTTCCCTTCACTTTTTTTTTTTTCAGTTTTTCTCTTGTTTCATTACGAATTAGTGAACATGCCTGAAAATTGTAATTCTTTATCCTAAATATATATATGTTCTGCCCTTAAAGAAAAATTGGAGAGTATCCTTCACAGTGTGTGTGTGTGTGTGTGTATATATATATATATATATGTATATATGTATGTATGTATTTATTGGCTTGCTCTGCAGGAGTGGAAAAGAATTTCGTGTTTTAGACATGAGGATTTTTCATCAGAACCCCAGAAACCTGAATACATTGAACACTCTGCGCCTGAGGAAATCATTAAATCTGAAACACAGAACTCTGAATATAAAGAACACTATGTGCCTGAGGGAGTCGTGAAGTCTGAATTACATAATTCAAGTTCAGTCAAAAAAAGCTTGCCATCAAGTCTTCGACAGGTAAAACTGGGGTTTTTTAATAAGTCTAAATGTTTGATTACTTATTTTAGTCTTATATGACATTCTATTTATCTTTTATTTCTATGTCATGAGATTCTTTGTAATGGGAATGCGAGTGGGATTCTCATTGTTAGTTTGATCAATTCAAGGAATGCCTTTTAGTCCTTTACATTGCATGTGTGGTAGTTGTATGTTTGAAGATTGTATAATTGAAACCTCCTCACAATTAGTTTGGTTAAAGACCATGCTAATCAGCTATTATGATATCTGCTAGGCAAAATCAATGCTTGGAATTTCAACATAAGTTAGAGGTTGATGTTTGAATAGTTGTTGAGCTTCATATGTAAAGGTTTAGAAAGCTAATTTGGGAATGGAAGCATTTTGCTTTAGCTTGGTGAGGCACAAGCTTTGAGGCTGACTGAGGCGTAAGCCTCATCATTAATGAAAAAAAAATTAAAAAATCATAGAAAGTGTTAAGAAAGAGGAAAATCATAGATAAAAGTCTTAATAAGAACATGAGATTTAGTTCATAGAAAGACACATAATTGCACAACATAGTCATAACGTCTGTTAAAATTAGTGGCAATAATTCATCAAACCTCAAATTAAAGTCATCAAAACCATAAATACTAATAGCACAGGAGTAGAACTTAGTAGTCTAGATACAATTTGCTAACACAAAGATCAATGCTGTCTTCATTCTCAATCTCATAAAGAAGCCTGTGGACTTTTTGTGCTGAAGAGGGCTGCTGCAACTTGTACAAATTTAGTGGTGGAATGTTTTCTACTTTCTATGGTTGGAAAGCTTGGCCTAGTTATTTAAGTCCAATTGTATTTGTTCTAACATTAGAAGGCCCAAAAATACTCAAATGCTTTAAAGAGAAAAGCAGCTGTTAGAAAGCCCAAAAAAATTATGCTCGAATTTGTTTAATCAGCCCAATTACTGGGTAAATGTCCTGAAACGTAAGTTTCAGATCTAAATTTCAGCGCCTCACCTCGAAATGTCCATGTCAAATGCTTCTGAAAACCATTTATGTGGTAATCTTTTTCCTGTTGTAAACCTGTGCTAAGCAGGTTGGCATTCCCTTATGTTGAGTTTAGTGATAAATAATATGCTGTGAGGACTTTCAGTTAATGTTTTAATCCTTTTTTTCAGTTGATTTGCCTACCATGATAATTGTTTCCCCACTTCTTTCAATATCTTAAAATAATAGTGTGAACCAGTCAGTTTATGGGGTTGATACATACATTCAATAAGAGTAACAAGTGCTAAATATGATATTACTACCTTCTGACTCTGAAAATGGCAGAATTGTTACTAGTCAAGACAATAAAATCGATTTGAGTATGCAATAAATACTAATTTACATGCTGTTGGTTATAAGCCAGCCACACACACAGCATGCACACAAAAAGATTTGTCATCATTTTTTAACGTGTTCACTGACTGGCATTATTGCAATTTAGCTTGCAAATTCAGTTATCAAGGCAATTGAGAGCCGGTGGACTGTTCCTTGGACAGCAGAGACCATAATGCAGGTAAGAATTTTCTAACTTTAATTATATCTGGTGAATCTTTCCAGTCTATGGAAACTACTAAGATTTTCTTACAGTAAGCATAACATTAAAAGCTTAAAGAATATAAGAGACGCTAACAGTTTGCAAATTAAAGAATCAAATTTTTAGAAATACATAAAGGATATCATTGACCTTTGGTTATCAAACTGTTTCAGCAGCTTATATTTATATCGAAGTATTCTGTCCTAGTTTAAACCACTCAAATAAAGCTTATGATAACGTATATCGAAATTTTTGTATTTGAAGATAATGCACCTTATGAAACCATTAACTGTTCATGCAGGTTATGCTTCTTTGGGTTGCTGCATTCTGTTTTATAGGTTCTTCGGTGGTTCCGATAGCAACCCACATGGCAGGTCTCAGTAGGGAATCGCTAACACTTCGAGGACAAGCCTTTTTTAGCCTGTTGACTGATGTAACTGAAGGTCTTGCTGGAATTATGATTCTTCATCGGTGCTTATCTCGGTTTCGTCCCCTTCCCCCAGATTGGTTTAGATTTAGCTTCAAAGGGAACTGGTACATTGATGTTGCTCTTGGATGCCTAATGTTTCCCCTTGTGAACAGGCTCTCGCAGTTCAATCTTAAACTCTTACCACTTTTGCCTTCCACGCCTGTCACTCTATCAAGTGTTGAGCAGTCAGTATTGGCATGTGATCGAGTAGCAATGGCATTGTATGTAATAGTAGTCTCTGTATGTGCTCCTGTATGGGAGGAGATAGTCTTTAGGGGCTTTCTTCTCCCTTCTTTAACCAAGTACATGCCAGTGTGGTGTGCAATTCTGGTGAGTTCGATCGTCTTTGCTTTGGCTCATTTCAACGTACAGAAGATGCTTCCACTTATTTTTCTTGGGGTGGTGATGGGTTCCGTTTTCGCACGGTCAAGGAATCTTTTGCCATCAATGCTATTGCATAGCCTTTGGAACAGCTTTGTGTTTCTAGACTTAATGAAGTAAAGCTCCTGCTACGTTACTCGCTTGGTAGTTTGGTGATCGACAAAGCCCATCTTCGAAAAAGCATATATTCAGGTCAAATTTGTGGCTGACTGCTCTTTCTCCTAGTGTTATGAGCCCCTCTTTTAAGGGTGGCTGCTTGAGCTATCTCAATAATGTTGATCAATTAACGTCCAAAGGATGCAGTATAACTCCACTGACTGAATGCAAGCATCGGTGCACAAAAGGTTGATGAAGAAACTCGGTATTCCGGAGAAATGAGTTGGCATATTTCATCTTCTTTGATGAAAAAGTTGCATGTGAGAAAGATAAAAAGGAAAACGCTTGTAAATGATTATTTTATGTTGGAGTTCTTGTAGTTCGACGTGCCCCCGGATTTATTTCTTTTCATGTCCCCTCAAAATTCTTTTTATAGAACAGTGGAGAAGATTATTCAAGTCTCAATTGAAAAAACAAAAAACAAAAAAACTAATATCTACAAGAGCATGGAATGTGCTTGTAAGTAAAGGAGTCCTTAACTATGTCATATATTTGATATTTTTTTTCAACTTAGAACATACCGGAAAAAAAAATAAAAAAAATAAGGTGTAATGGCTTGCGAGTGTGACCATGATTGCACATTGCGGGCAGATAAAGCAACCGAATTAATTGTAATTAAGTTAATAAAATAAAGCACAAACTTGTGGAAGGAAAAGGGCGAAGGATAAAAAGAAACAAACTCCAAAGAGCTAAAATATATGAGGGTTAATCCCATTTTTGCCCACAAACTATCACTTACCACTAATTTTGATCCTAAACTTTCAAACATCTCTAAATTGGCACCTGAACTTTTAATTTGTTTCAATTTAGCGCCTTTCTTTACTAAAACATTAAATATGGATGAAAAAAGGCACAATTTAATTACATGACTAGTTGTTAAATTAATCAATACCCTTGTAACTTACCCTCAATATTTGGTGTGAAAATTCCAACTTTTTGGAGGCAAAATTGGTGATTAAAGGGAAATTATAAGTTCTTGAAGACTTTGGGTATGGAAGTTCAAGTAGGTTGGCCTTAAAGAATGCCCGATACAAATGTGGCCTCATCTCCGATCTAAAAATTTATTGGATAAGTTCAAATATAAAAAGAAGATTTATTGGGTGTAGTAATTATGGGGTATATAAATATTGTTTCTTTGTTTAACAATATTGGTTGAGATAAATTTTTAAATTTATTTTATGTTTTATATTTGTTTTTCTTCCTAATGATAGAAAGAATAATAACTTCATGATCATCAATTTTTAATGATAGAAAGAATAATCAACTTCATGTTTTATGTTTTATGTTAATAACAGTAGATATGAAAGAAGGATTTAACAACTAGTCATGTGATTAGCTCGTGCATTTTTCCATCCATATTTAACATTTTAGTAAAGAGAGAAAACAAAATAAAACAAATTAAAAGTTTGGGTACTAATTTAAAAATATTTTGAAGTTCAAGGACTAAAATGGGACAGTTGTGATAGTTTAGGGAGCAAAGTGAAATACTTTTTCTTCATATTTAATGTTTTATTAATGAAAGGAGCCAAAATAAAACAAATTGAAAGTCTAGGTACCAATTTAAAAATGTTTTGAAGTTTATGGGCCAAAAAGGAACAAAGTTAATTCGAGGGGCAAAAATGGGATTTATCTTATGTATGAAGGAANCTTATAACTTACCCTTATATCTTTCCCTTAATATTTATTGTGAAAATTCTAGCTTTTTTGAGGCAAAATTGGTGATCTTAAAGGAAAACTATAAGTTCTTGAAGACTTTGGGTATGGAAGTTCAAATAGGCTGGCTTTGAAGAATACCAGATATAAATATGGCTTTATCTCCGATCTAAAAACTTGTTGGATAAGTTCAAATACAGAAAGAAGATTTATTGGGTGCAGTAATTATGGGGCATATAAATATTGTTTATTTGTTTTATGATATTGGTTGAGATAAATTTTATGTTGGTTTTATGTTTTATATTTGTTTTTCTTCTTAATGATAGAAAGAATAATAACTTCATGATCACCAATTTTTAACGATAGAAAGAATAATTAACTTCATGTTTTACGTTTTATGTTAATAACAATAGATATGAAACAAGGATTTAACAACTAATCAGGTGGCTAGCTCGTGTCTTTTTCCATCCATATTTCACATTTTAGTAAAGAAAGAAACTAAAATGAAATAAATTAAAAGTTCAAATACTAATTTAAAAATGTTTTGAAGTTCAGGAGCTAAAGTGGGGCAAATGTAATAGTTCAGGGGGCAAAGTGAAATACTTTTTCTTCATAATTAATATTTTATTAATGAAAGGGGCCAAAATGAAACAGATTAAAAGTCTGGGTACCTATTTAAATACGTTTTGAAGTTCATGGACTAAAAAGGAACAAAAGTGAATTCGAATAGCAAAAATAGGATTAATCTTACATATGAAGGAAAAATGTCAGAAGTGGGATTTGAACCCACGCCCTCTTATAACTTACTCTCAATATTTGGTATGAAAATTCCAATCTTTTGAAGGCAAAATTGTGATCTTAATGGGAAACTATAAGTTCTTGAAGACTTTGGATATAGAAGTTCAAGTAGGCTTGCTTTAAAGAATGATATAAATGTGGCCTCATCTCTGATCTAAAAACTTGTTGGATAAGTTCAAATATAGAAAAGAAATATATTGAGTGTAGTAATTATGGCGTATATAAATATTATTTCTTTGTTTTACAATATTAGTTGAGATAAATTTATAAGTTTGTTCTTTGTTTTATTTTTTTTCTTTATAATAATAGAAAGAATAATAACTTCATGATCACTAATTTTAATAATAGAAAGAATAATTAACTTCATGTTTTATGTTTTATATTAATGACAATAGATATGAAATAAGGATTTAACAACCAGTCATGTGGCTAGCTCGTGCTTTTTTCCATCCATATTTAACATTTTAGTAAAGCGAGAAACCAAAATGAAATAAATTAAAAGTTCGGGTACTAATTTAAAAATGTTTTGAAGTTTAGAGGCTAAAATGGAGTAGATGTGATAGTTCAGGAGCAAAGTGAAATACTTTTTCTTCATATTTATTTTATTAATAAAAGGAGTCAAAATGAAACAAATTATACATCTGGATACCAATTTAAAGATGGTTTGAAGTTCATGGGCCAAAAACGAACAAAAGTGAATTTGAGGGGCAAAAATTGGATTAGTCTTATATATATATAAATATTGTTTCTTTGTTTTACAATATTAATTGAGATAAATTTTTAAGTTTGTTCTATGTTTTATATTTTTTTTCTTCCTAATAATAGAAAGAATAATAACTTCATGATTACCAATTTTTAATGATAGAAAGAATAATTAACTTCATATTTTACGTTTTATGTTAACGAAAATAAATATGAAATAAGGATTTAACAACTAGTCATGTGGCTAGCTCGTGCTTTTTTCTAACTATATTTAAAATTTTAGTAAAGAGATAAACTAAAATGAAATAAATTAAAAGTTTAGGTACTAATTTAAAAATGTTTTGAAGTTCAGGGGCAAAAATGGGGCAGATGTGATAGTTCAGGGGGCAAAGTGAAATATTTTTTCTTCATATTTAATATTTTATTAATAAAAAGAGCTAAAATGAAACAGATTAAAAGTCTGAGTACCAATTTAAAGACGTTTTGAAGTAAGAACAAAAGTGAATTTGAGGGGCAAAAATTGGATTAAATTATATTAATTTAATATAAATATTGTTTCTTTGTTTTACAATATTAGTTGAGATAAAGTTTTAAGTTTGTTCTATGTTTTATATTTTTTTTCTTCCTAATGAAAGAAAGAATAATAACTTCATAATTACCAATTTTTAATGATAGAAAGAATAATTAACTTCATATTTTACGTTTTATGTTAACGAAAATAAATATGAAGCAAGGATTTAACAACCAGTCATGTGGCTCGCTCAAGTTTTTTTCTAACTATATTTAAAATTTTAGTAAAGAGAAAAACTAAAATGAAATAAATTAAAAGTTTAGGTACTAATTTAAAAATATTTTGAAGTTCAAGGGCAAAAATGGGGCATATGTGATAGTTCAGGGGGCAAAGTGAAATACTTTTTCTTCATATTTAATATTTTATTAATAAAAAGGGCTAAAATGAAACAGATTAAAAGTCTAAGTACAAAATTGAAAGACGTTTTGAAGTAAGAACAAAAGTGAATTTGAGGGGCAAAAATTGGATTAATTTAATATGAAGGAAAAATGTCAGAAGTGGGATTTGAACCCACGCCCTCTTTCGAAGACCAGAACTTGAGTCTGGCGCCTTAGACCACTCGGCCATCCTGACTTGTTTGCTGTGTCTATGTTAATAAAATATTAGATTATTTTATTTTATATTTGCTTCCTGACGGACCCAACCTGTATTCCAGTCCGAATTAGACAAACAGGAGAATAGAGTACAATAATGAAGAAACAAATTATAGGGTTATATGCCGACTGCGGTCCACGAAAATATAAGCCTACAATATGTCTAAGCCACTTGGCAAATTTCATTTACTTTTCTTAAAAACACCAATATTGAACTTGCCCGGGTTCAACTGGTCTATTAATGTGGTGTTTGGCCTCAATTTTTCATTCGCCGATTAACATTCTTTTTCCACATAATGCACTTGCATCAAAAGCTGGTTCTCTCTCAACTCTCCAAGGAAGTTTGAAGACGACTCACCGAGCTCTCTGTACATTAGTTTCGATCATTATGTCTTCCCATTCTGATCTCATGAAAACATGGATAAATGAGATGGGTTGGGCTTGGTAAATGAGTGTGATTGGACAGCTAGTCCAAGTTGCATTTGTGCAGAGAATCCCTATACATATACATGTGGGTTTTAATTTGGACTAGGATTTGTAATAAATAAGTGATGTCCTAAGTCCTTACTAATCCCCAGGCCACTACTACTAGTACTAGTTGCACTGAAACTTTGTCCCTAACTGTGTTCTAAGTTTTGAGTATGTTTTATTTATCGTCCATATTAGGGGTGAGTTAATTAGGGGTGAGTTAATCATTCAATGTAATCGGATAATCAACCGATTCTATCTAATCTAAAAAACTTTAGATTGAGTTTCACTAATAATAAATGATATTGAAATTGAAAATTAAAAATATTATTTTATTATATCAATTTTGGATTTTATGCTTCAAAAATTTAACAACCAATACAATACAATCTGACGTATATAAATATATCTATATATATATATATATTGAATTATATTATTTTGGCAAGCATAAAGCAAATTAATTGATTTTTTTTATATAGTTTCGTGCTTTGGAACATTTTTATTGGTTTGAAACTTTGTAACGTAAACATATCATGTTTATTGAACACAAATGTATCAATTATGTTAAAACAGATGATTTTTTTTATTTAATTTTCAAAATTCTATTTTTATGAGATCAAAGTCCAAATATTTTTAGTTTAAAGTCCAACCCAATTGTACTTCGATCGAAATCTAAAAAACAATGTTTGATCATACCATTAGATTGGATTAGCTTATGACAAATCTAGTGGATGAACCCGAACCCACTAATGTTTCATCTCTTGTGATGTCTAGAGGGTATTAGAATTCAAACACACTATTTATAATAAATAAAAAAAATACAATAACTGAAAATATATAAAGTTCATCAATTAATTAATACAATGAAATATATAACATATTGAACGTTCAGAACTTAACTGTTGTTGTGTTTTACATGCACTAGTCATGTACATTGCATATCAATGAAAAACTTAAGTGCACTTGTACAAATAAATTCAAATTATGAGTTCTATAAAATTAAAAACTGATGTCTAAATTTCTTTAGGCTCTTATGATTGTAATATTTTAGACGCTAAATTGAAAATTTAATGGAAGGTATACCACCATGATCATAATACGATCACTATCCTGGATGATCTTATTCTTACTCAAAAATGGTCTTGATGATCATTGATCATGTAACTTGCATACACATCCTAAGTATGCTTTTTTTTCTATTTTCAGTTTTACCCCTCTCCACTGCAAGATAATTAATAGAAGAGTTAATAATATTAATAAATCCTAAATTATACTCGTGAATCACTTTGTTCCTGAATTTTCAATCAACATAGCAATAGTTCATGCGTTATGTAATTGTTATAACAATGATCCTTTTATTGATAATTGTGAAAAAAAATTAATGATATTTAAAATTTTTAATTTACATAAGACTACCAAAATTTATGTAATTATCGTAATAATGACCATTTTTTTACAAACTATTAAATTTTTTGACAGACAAAACATATAATTTAATAATTATGGCTAAAAATAAAATTTTGACTCATAGAAATAAATAATGATCAATTATACGCTTTATTTACGACTATCTTATATTTAAAAACTAATAATTTGTGATAAATAAGCTATTGTTATAATAACTGTATAATTCAGAAGTTATAAATCATTACTATAATTTTGGTTGAAAATTGAGGAGATAAAATGAACAATAGGAATAACTCGGGCACTATAAGTATATTTAACCCTTTAGAAGAATGGAATTACCATAACTTTAATTTGTAGCCCACCAATTCAAAAATTCTTCACATATATCCCGCACGCATATGAATCATGGAATGAATCTGAACTGCTCAATGTCAGTAGAAGAAGGCCCAAATGGGTGGGCTTGAATAGTTCAGATACGAATCATAGCTCAACAAGTGCACTTACTAGAGAGGACGACACTCCAAGCTTATCCAATTTGCAAGTCGGCGTTGCACACTACAGGCTAGTCCTGGCAATTCGGGCCGGGCCCAACAGGCCCGGGCCAAGCCTAGCCCTAGGGGTAGGGCCGGACTGGGCCTGGGATTTGCGGCCCGACCTGATCATGCGGGCCGGCGGGTCAGGCCGAGCCGGCCCTTTTTTTTTTTTTTCAAAATCTCTCCAACGGTGACAAATGTTACCGTTGGGTTTATATCATTTTGTTTTTTTTTTTTTAGTTTAAACTATTTTTAAAATTAAAAAATATATATTTTCTTATACTATAAATACCCTACACTCTCCACTCTTTTTTCACACTTACAATTTTCAAATACTCTCTTATTTTCTCATTCTTTCTCTCTAAATCTCTAATTATATTCTCAATTTTATTTTTTTCTCTCTTATCTAATTACTATTTACTAATTATTAGT
>JXTB01000362.1:369118-389530 GCA_002914805.1 Parasponia andersonii
ATATGGATATGTCAAAAAATATCCCTATTGATTTGGAATTGGATGACGACCAAATTCGCATAGCTGAAGAGGGTGACCAAGTCCCCGAAATATAAACTAATCCAAATGCTAGTGGAAGTTGTTCACAATTTCAAGATAGTTGTTCGCCGAGTGCAAACACGACCTCCAAACGTGCAAGGACAACTTCCAATGTATGAGACCATTTCGATCCAGAATTCAAAGATGAGATTGATGGTAAGAAGACAAAAATGGCAAGAAGTAAATATTGTAAGAAATTATTAACTGCTAAACCATCTAGCGGGACCGCTCATTTAAATAGACATAATGATGCATATGTCAAAAAATACAAAAAAGACAAGGAGCTCACTCAATCAACTCTTCAACTCAACAAGGATGGTTCAATAAGTTCTTGGAACTATGATCCTTTAGTAGTTAGAGAATCTCTAGCACGTTTAATTGCTATAAAAGGTTTACTATTAGGTTTTGGTGATTGTAATAGCTATGAAGATCATATTAGAAGATCTTATTATCCAAACTTTAAAAGAGTTTCTAGAAATACCACTAAGAGTGATTTAATTAAAATTTATGAAAATATGCGTAAAGATTTAATATCTGAATTAACTTCATTAAACTTTTGTATTGCATTGACATCTAATATTTGAGGTACTAATTCTAAACAAGATTATTTAAGTGTAGTTGTACATTATTTAGATTCTAGATGGATAACACAAAAAAAGAATAATTGGTTTTCGAGTCGTTGATAATAAACATACTGCTGAAATTATTAGAGATAGAATTTTAAATGTTGTTGAAGAATATGGCATAGCGAATCACATTATCTCTATCACTTTAGATAATACTACTGCAAATACAAAGGCTATAAAATTACTTAGCAATTTGGTAAGTTCATACACTGGAAAATTCTTACTGCATCAACGTTGTGCATGTCACATCATCAACCTTATCGTCAAATTAGGTACGGATGTTATAAGTGTATATATTGAAAATATTCGATCTGCTATTGCTAATATTCATGCTTCTAATCCACGCTTACTGAATTTAAAAAATATTGCATAGCTCAAAGATTAAAACTAAGAAAATTCCAAGTTGACATACCTGTAAGGTGGAATTCCACTTATTTAATGTTGAAAAATGTATTACCATATAAAATTCCAATTAATATATTTTATAATTCAAAAATAGGTTCATTTGTGAAAAATTTGTACAATTTTTAGATGTTTTTCATGAAACTATTGTTGCATTATCTAGTATTTATTATCCTACTTCTTCAATTATTTTACGTCATATTTTTTTTATTGTTGAAATGTTTTATAAGGCAAGATGTGACCCTATATTTGAACCAATTATAACACGTATGCAAGAAGTATTTTTGAAATATTGGTTTCCAATTCCTTTATTATATTCATTTGCTTTTATTTTAGATCCTAGGGATAAATTAAATAGTCTTTCTAATTTAATTAGCTATATTTCTACATGTTTTGAGATAGACTATACTACTGAATATACAAATGCTCGTGACAAATTTTTTGAAGTGTATAGTATATATGAGGCTAAGTTTGACAGTAATCAACAACAACACACTTTTCCACAAAAAACTGAAGAATAGTCAAAAAATAAGTCTTTTTGAAGCATGGTAGGTTCTTGTCCTTAAGGGTGTGATCATGGCTCATCATCAACATCATCAAGTTCAAGTCAACTACTACCACCAATAAATCCACAATAATCCTCTGATCTTACTCAATATATTGAGTTAGACTCTGACATCGACCCCAATGATGAGAACTTCAAAGTTTTGAAATGGTGGCATAAGCGTCAACTAAGATTCCCGGTACTTTCACAATTAGCCCGTGACGTTTTAACAATTCCAATATTCACGATTTCTTCAAAATCTGCTTTTAGTACGACTAGGATGATAGTAGATGAGCGGAGAACTTCGTTGGCTCCTGAAATGGTTGAGGTGTTAGCATGTGTTAAAGATTTGGAAAAAGCGGCAAAGCGAAATCAAGACACCATTCATATTTGTAATGAAGAATTGGCCAAAAATTTCAATAGCTTGTACGTGAATGATGATGATGAGTCATAAACTCATAAAGTCATAATTGATGTATACTAGTTTTTTCAAGTAATAATTTGAATTGTAATAAATGATCATCAATAAAATCAAATTTCAATATTTCAAATTTATTTGTTTCATTATTTTTCTTAATATCCTATTTAATTATTATTAATTTTTTAACAATAGAAAATATATGTAGTTTATGTTGTCAATTTTTTTAAATGCAAATTCAATTAAAAATTGTAAATTTAATATGTTTAAAAAAAGTTGTTAAAAAAAATCAAATAGTAGCAACAAAAAAAAACGGGCCGAGTGCGAGCCACTCCGATTTTGGCGCGTCTCAGGCCCGTCCCGGCCCGATTTTGGCCCATCAAAAATCCCAGTGGACCAACGGGCCTGGACCGAGTCATATTTTATTTTGACCGGGCCGGCCCAGCCCGACCATTTTGCCACCTCTACTACGGACACTTTCATTTCTATTTAATTAGATTATTTCCCATCATAGACACTTTCATTTCTATTTAATTAGATTATTTCCCATCATTTCAGATTTTTTATCCCTGAAATTTTTTTTTCTTTTTCTCAGTTTATTTTCATTTAAAAGTAGTTATTAAATTACAGTGGCACTTTTGGACCAAAAGATTTACACTAGCATATTTAAATTTTTTTTGAAAAAAAAATTACATGTACAGTACACACCATTCACTAGTCGAATTTGACTAAAATTTTATTTATTGACCATTAATTTTTTATGTGACTGCGAATTATTTCTATTAAAGAAATACACAATGCAAAAAACTAACGTAATTATTTTGAAAAAATTCTGGAATGTGACGCATTGTTCAGGTCATTAAGAATGGCTTGGTGTGGCTAATGACTAGAATGTTTATAAACTATTGTTTCGTATGTTTACAAGGGCTAACATGGACTGTTTATTTGTAACGGTAGTTTGTGCTTAAGTGAATTGGAGAATTTATGTGTAGTATAGCCCAAACAAACTAAAGTTATAATGTTCTACTCTATGATTAGATCAAATTGATATATTATGTATCTAAATTGGAATTTAAGTGAATGAGAAATTAGTGTTCAAAATATGCTTGTTGGTAATGGAAAATAGAGAAAAAAAAAATAGGAAAAGTTTGTTCTACGTGAATTGGTAAGCTCTTAAACTTGTGTTTTATATAGAGTTGTATTTTTTATGTAAAGCCAAGATACTCTCTCGAATGTGAGCAGAGGATGTAAATCATCTAGGATTGGGCTCTGATTTGCATGGGCTCTGATTTGCATGGACTTGTGGCGTCTGCATCTACAGACACGGATGTCGACCCAAAATCATATCTATTTTCTCTCTATTTTTTCCATTTTGCTTGCTTCTAGAAGAATGTTTGAAATTGAAAATAAAATGGCAATAGAAGACATGACTGCTGGTTTAAAAACTGCCATTTTAATTAAATAAAAATATTCAATTTTTTGCTAGCAAAGGATGGAGTAGTAGTTGGTGAATAACAACCACTTTATTGACATTATGGAGTATTCATGTTGGTTTTTATAACCATTATTTTTGCCTATATAAGCATATTCTCTCTACCTCTTTTCGACACACCAAAAGCTCTTAGCTTTTCTTTCTTCTCTTGTTCTCTCCTTACCTGCTTACTTCTTTTGAGTATTTCAGCATTTAGTTTCTAGTTCTGGTTTTCCTCGTAAACTAGTCCTAAAAATTTTTGAGTGAGATAAGGTCTACAAGTTAAATTTCTAATTCGTAAGAGTAGAGGTGTTAGTACTTCATTTGTCATCTTTAGTCGTTGTATCTTAGAAAACTGCCGATTACAAAATCCTCAAACATTCTGGTAGAAGAAACAAATTAGTTTTAATGATACTGTGTAATACACAAGCCTCGACGATTAATAATTTTGTTTTACAAAATTTTTGAAATTTTATTGGAATTCTGTTCAAATCTAGAACAAACTTTTGATAACTTTATATTTGATTTAAAATTTATTATAAAAACTTGTTATATTCGTCGGTGACCTTACATGTTGCATGTTTTTACTATCTTGCAGGGTTATAATCTTTGAAGTGGAACCAGACAAAGCGTAAGACTCTAGATAAACCCTTACTTTCATTTTTTGTGTTTCCTGATATTCATGTTTTATAAAACTAACGTGACATATGATATTAGCTATTTTCTTGGTTCCTGGGATTCATGTTTCGCAAATTAATATGATTCGTGATATTAGCTAGATTTGCTCTATGATATTCATGTATGGGAGGAAGGGGGCTGCTACAAGGTGGTAAGAGGCAGAGCCAAGAACTTTTTAATACATACTCGGTTTTAAACCTCAACTACCAACCAAATAAGACTTGAGCTCCAACATTACGCTACCCCATTCAGTGGTATATGACTAGAACCTGAATATATATTTTGTTTTAGGAATATTATCCGCCAATTGAATATGACCCTAAATAAGATTTGGATTTGTTGTTGAATATAAATTCCAATTGAACTTATACGGTTTTTGATTTATAATAGCATATTCAGATTCCTAAAATGAAAGAGAGAGAAAGAAAAATTTATTGTAAAATTTGTAATTAATTTTTTTTAAAAAAAAAATTAAGACTTAATTAATAATTATCATTTATTATAAATTTAAAAAAAAAAACAGATTACCAAAATTTAAATGAGTTACACACGTATCTCTCTCAATTATTAGACTAAGTGAGCTAACCTAGTTGGCAAGTTTATAATTAATTTAAATACGTAGTTTTCCCAATTAAGAAACAAAGATGACAAATAATTGCCCCAAAAATCAAAAGACACGTCGAACTGTCAAACCGAAATAATAACCGTCGAGACCGTGACACGTAACAAAGTTAGCGGAAAATAATGATACTATTCAATTTCTCTCTCTTACTTGGATCGGTTTTTTTTTTTTTTTGGTCTTTAAAAACTCGAAAGGAGAAGGACAAAAACAGAGGAAGAGTAGTCTGCAAAAGCGGGAATTATCTCCGCTCTCCACCATCGCCACCGCTCTCTCCGCCGCCGCCAGTAACTTCTCCTCCGCCGCGTATTTTCGGCTCTCTCAGATCCGATTCTTCTGCCTCACCCTATAAATAACCCCCTTTTCTTTTCCAAAACTCTCCCCCCAAAAAAAAGAGGAGAGAAACCGCACAGATCGGGGTTTTTTTTTTTTGTGTTTTCTCGGTTCTTTGTCTGAATCATATTTTTCGCCGTAGTTCTTTTTTTTGGAAAAAAAAAATAATTTGTAAGAAGAAAATATCATGCTCGGTTCTGTTTTCGGTTCTCTGTTTTAAGAGAATTTTCAGAAATAAAATAAATAAATTTAAAAAAAATCTCGAAAGAGAGAGAGAAAGAGAAAGAGAGATGGAACAGAAAGGTTATCTGTTATCGGCGTTGAGCGTAGGAGTAGGAGTTGGAGTTGGGCTTGGGCTTGCGTCGGGCCAGGGCGTCATCGGTAAATGGGCCGGGGGTGTCCCCTCCAACGCCATTACTCTCGATAAGATGGAGCAAGAGATGCTACGCTTGATAGTTGATGGAAGAGAAAGCAAGGAAGTCACCTTTGATGATTTTCCGTACTACCTCAGGTTACACTATCAAAACCTCTGTTTCTTCTTTCCCTCTGTTTTTCATTTCCCGGCAATATATATAATATATTTGCAAATTTTTTTTCATTTTTTATAATATGGATTCAATTATTGAGTTATGGTAACATAATATGGGAGATATTTTTACGTGCTCTAATTCATTGCTCTACATTTTCCCAGACATCGAGAGTCGGATTCTGTGTTTCCGTGAATCACAGAGAACAAAATCTCATCTCTTAATCTCTTTTCTATTATTATTATTATTATTGTTGTTATTTGTTTTATAATATTTGTTTTAGGGAGTACGGATAAGTAGCAATAGCATTATAACAAAGTATTGAATAAATTTTATTTTGTGGGCATGTTTATATCAGGAATATTCTAGTTTTGTCACGTGGGTTACTGTTCATTTTGTCTTTGGATAAAGTTTTCTTTTTGGGTCATGGAGAAATGAGGCTAACAAGGATTATTTCTCGTGTTTTTTTTTTTTCCCAATTTTTGGATACGTGCATTCCCTTTTATTTTATTACTCTAGTTTGTCATATTAATATTGTAATTTGTAATGGTCTCAGTCCTTAATTCACAAACCAAAGACCATTACTTTCAAGTTTTTTCGACCCATTGAACCATTTAGTCAACTAGTAAATCGATACCCTCTCACCTTGTGTAATGTGTTCCATATATCCTCCTACGAGAGAAATTAAAATTCCTAGAGAAGAAAAAATGAATGAATATAAATAAGTCAGAAAAGGTCCCTCTTCCCAAAATTTCTCCTTTAGTCCGAACCATTCATGACGTCAGTTTTTTTTTTTCATCTTTCATGTAAATTAATAATTTAGAGATCTGAAATAAGTTGGGGCTTTAATGCGCCCACTATTAAATTTGTTTATGTAAAATTAATTGTCGTAATTCTCATACTTGCTTTTTGTCATGTGTTATGCCATATGTAACATTGTTCAATGCGGGGTGTTTTTGGTTAGATGCGTAATAACTAATCTCCATATTTCATTGAGGTGGTAGATCACGTTAAACGCACTGTAGAGCCCACCCTAATAGAGGTAGAGACGAATTAGAGACGCTTGCACTCTCTTTGAATTTTGTCTTTTCCACTGTCTTATGCATTTTTCAATTACTCAGTCGGGTATAAGCTATGGAATTTTACTCCGGATTTTTACGACAATTAAAGATTTATGCAGCTACATATATGGTAAGATGTTTTTACGAAAAAATGACTAAACCTATAATGGCTAGTTTATACTTTTACTAAATTTAAATGCGTGCATGGTGGTTCCCATGCACGTACGTAGGTCTCTCTGCATGCTTCTGTTCAACGTTAGTTTCCTGAGGCTGATTAGATGTGCACCACCCCTTATTCTATTCCATTGCTGATTTTGATTACAGTGAACAAACGCGAGTATTGCTAACAAGTGCAGCCTATGTGCATCTGAAACATACCGAGGTTTCTAAATACACTCGGAATCTTTCTCCTGCTAGTCGAGCTATTTTGCTTTCAGGCCATGCAGGTAATTTGGAGCATTTTTTCCCTTGATGAGGGATTAATAATAGAAGTCCAATCTTGACTGTTCATCGGTTTGTATGCCCATCGTGGGACCACATAATCCTGCGCATCCATTGGACAATCGAGATGGATGCGACCGTTCGTAGCATTTCTCACTTTTAAAGAGTCTAGATTTATGTTTTGTTTCCTAATACCTATTTGTATTTTTTATTTTTTATTTTTTCTCAATCTCGAAGAACTTTACCAACAAATGCTTGCCAAGGCTTTAGCCCATTACTTTGAAGCCAAGTTGTTGCTGTTAGATGTAACGGACTTTTCACTTAAGGTTTGCCTTATTTTCCTTTTAGCTTTTGTTTTCTGTTGATTTCTAACTCTCCTGTCAGTATTTAACATTTATAGTGTTGGAACTTCTACAGATTCAGAGCAAATATGGCAGTTCCAACAATGGATTGGTAAGCTTTATATCTTTTTTCCCCTCTTTGGTTTAGATGAGATAGAGTAGTATATGATATTGGAGCTTGTACATTTCTTGTCTATTCAGCTTCTAGACGACGATTTACCTCTAAAGATCGATTTTGTTTTGTAGTCTGTTAAAAGGTCTACTTCGGAGTCAACGCTAGAGCGATTATCTGGCTTATTCGGGTCATTTTCTGGCCTTCAACAAAGGGAGGAACCCAAAGGTATGGTCTAGTTGCAAACTGTGTTGTCTTCTTACGGATGTATTCATTGCGTCTATATTTACATTGTCACGGGCATATGTCAGCTACCTTGATGAGTACGTATACGTATTCTGATACATTGACACATTTACTTACTATGTGGAAGATACATACGTATGTTACTACAAGGATAAACGAATACATTGCTCAGACTGTCATTTCTGACTGGGAAACTATGTTGTAGGTGGTACACTACGAAGGCAAAGTAGCGGTGTTGAGATCAGATCCAGGTATTTGGAGATTTTTTAAAGTTATTACTTATGAGTGCTGATTATTGCATAATCACACGTGTGACAGTGTATTGCCTGCCACATAGTATGTGGGACCTAGTAAGCTCTACAAGTAGAACTTATATCACAGACATGATGATGCATCAACAAATCAATGATTGGTTTAGTGTCCTCATGGTTCGTTTTCTATAATTTTGTTTCAACTATATTTGTGCTACTAAAACTTCAGAGGAATAGAAGGTTGTAGTGCTCCCTCAAAGCTTCGGAGAAATGCCTCTGCCGCAGCTAATATCAGTAACCTGGCTTCTCAGTCTAATCCAAACCCAGGTTCTTTTCCACTAGGTTCTTTTCATACATCCACATTGAGTTATTAAGTTGGCAAATCTTATACAGCATGGTGCAGGGGTGATAGAAATATATATGCTTTTTTTTTTTTTCTTTTTTCTCAATCATATGATTCATATGTAAATTTGTGCTTCAAAAATTTTCAAGGTTCAATCTTTGAAGGTATTTGTTGTTATTTTTTCCCATCAGAACATATGAGTTACTTGGTTACTGTTTCTCTCTCTTTAGGTCCTCTCAAGCGTGAAAGCAGCTGGTCCTTTGATGAGAAGCTTCTTATTCAGTCTCTCTACAGGGTAATATCATGTTTCTACTGTCTCAAAAATCTCATCAGTGAACAACATAATCTGATGTTTTCTTAAGTGGTTTTGTACCAAGTTCCTTATTCAGATGTTTATGTATTCCTCGAAATGTCACTTAAAATATTGCATTTCCTTTTTAGGTTTTGGTTTTGGTTTCAAAAACCAGTCCCATTGTGCTATACCTTAGAGATGTGGAGAAGTTCTTATGCAGATCACAGAGGATATATAATTTATTCCAGAAGATGTTGAATAAACTTTCTGGATCAGTGCTGATCCTGGGTTCTCAAGTTGTGGATCCAAAAGATGATTTCAGAGAAGTTGACGAGAAGATTTCTGCTCTTTTCACTTACACAATCGAGATAAGGCCACCTGAAGACGAATCGCATCATGTCAGCTGGAAGTCTAAACTGGCGGAGGATATGAGAATGATGCAAGTAAAAGATAACAGAAACCATATAGTGGAAGTACTTTCAGCAAACGATTTTGATTGCGATGATCTGGACTCAATCTGCATTGAAGACACAATGGTTCTGAGTAATTATATAGAAGAGATTGTGGTGTCAGCAATTTCTTATCACTTGATGAATAACAAGAATCCTGAATATAGAAATGGAAAACTTATTATTTCTTCCAAAAGGTAAAGTCAGATCTTTGTTTTCTCATTTAATGATTTTCTGTTGTTTTAATATTCCTCGTGTTCTTACTGAGTCTTCTGTCAAACAGCTTGTCCCATGGATTGAGTATATTCCAAGAAGTCAAATCTGACGGTAAAAATTCATTAAAGTTGGAAGCTCAGGTTGAAACATCTAAGGTTTGATAATCTTCATGTTTCTACGTCGTTTACTTTAGATAAAAGTGTTAAGAGTATGAGTGTTATTCATTTTTGCTTCCACTTACAGGAAGCAGAAAGCAAAGAGGCTGCTGTGGTGAAGCCAGAAACAAAAACGGAAAGCAGTACTCCTGAAAACAAACCTGGAGGAGAGACACCGGCAGCTTCAGTGGCTAAGACAGACGCTGATAATTCAATTCCAGCTGCTAAAGCTCCGGCAAGTCTCCATCGTGTTTTTTTGTAAATAATCTGTCTAAACTTATCAGAAACACACATCTCTAAACTTTTTGCTTTCTCTGTTTAAGAAGCTATTAGAAAAGTTAAAGAACACAACTTAAACATTTACACAAACAAAAAATTTTCTTTCTTCTGCTCATAATTTTCATGCAAATCATATAGATACTTGTTTCCACAATATCTGTGACTTTCTTCTACGTGACTTGTTGTTGTACTCTTGATATCGATAATTGAAATGGCTTATCTCTTCTTAACAGGAAGTACCACCTGACAACGAATTTGAGAAGCGCATAAGGCCAGAGGTGATACCAGCTAGTGAGATTGGGGTGACATTTGCTGATATTGGTGCTTTAGAGGAGATCAAAGAATCCCTTCAGGAATTAGTAATGCTTCCTCTTCGAAGACCAGACCTCTTCAGTGGAGGACTCTTGAAGCCTTGCAGAGGAATATTACTATTCGGGCCTCCGGGAACTGGGAAGACAATGATGGCAAAGGCCATTGCTAAGGAGGCAGGAGCGAGCTTCATTAACGTATCCATGTCTACCATCACCTCGAAATGGTTCGGTGAGGATGAGAAGAATGTCCGAGCTCTCTTCACACTGGCAGCAAAAGTTTCCCCCACTATTATCTTTGTAGATGAGGTTGATAGCATGCTCGGGCAGCGATCTAGAGCTGGGGAACACGAAGCCATGCGAAAGATAAAGAATGAGTTCATGACTCATTGGGACGGGCTCTTGACAAAACCAGGTGAAAGGATTCTTGTTCTTGCTGCTACAAACAGGCCATTTGACCTTGATGAAGCAATTATCAGGCGTTTCGAGCGAAGGTAGGAACGCATGTTTGGTGATCTACAAGTGTCACCTACTTTCTTATATGAATATGATGTTAGTAGTTGATATCTGTAGAAAAAAGTACTGTCTATACAAACACGAATTTTTAATTTCAAGTAACAGTACATTTCATATGGTTTATAATTCTCTGAAGTTCCTTGTTTGTTTTTTAACTGTTATGTTTGGAACTATGATTCTAGTCGCCTTCATCAATGACAACGCTTATATATTTTCGTATACAGAATTTTGGTGGGGCTTCCATCATTGGAGAACAGGGAAATGATCTTAAAAACTCTATTGGCAAAAGAGAAAGCGGAAGAAGGATTAGACTACAAGGAGCTTGCAACTATGACAGAAGGATATAGTGGAAGCGATCTTAAGGTCTGTAGGTGGATTACTTGGCTTTTTTGCCTTCACATTTGGTTAATTTTTGAAGAATTAGCTTGTGGTTGACTATGGCATTATTGTTAAACAGAACATATGCACAACAGCTGCTTATCGTCCTGTTAGGGAGCTAATACAACTGGAGAGGTTAAAGGATTTGGTAAATGATTCCATCTCAAGCTTGTAGCTTTACTATGTTGTTTAAAGCATGCACTCATGTTGGAGTGCACAGTGTTGATGAGAGCTCGATCTCACTTTTGTAGGAGAAAAAACGGAGAACTGCAGACGGAAAGAATTTGGGAGAGGCTCCCAACTCCAAGGAGACACAGGCCGCGGAAGTAGCTAGTTCAGAAAAAACCGCAGATACAGTTGGTGATAAAGAGGAAAGAGTTATTACCCTCAGGCCTTTAAACATGGAGGACTTCAGGCTAGCGAAGAATCAGGTATATACAAGTATACAGATATATACGCACGAGTATAAAATATACATATAACATGTTCGAGTCATCCTTTGATTCTAATATAACATTCTCCAACTTATACATAAAGGACCACTTCCAAAATTGGTTTCTCATATTTTTCTCTTCGATTCATGTATTGCTTGCTTGGTAACACTTGATATTTTGTTTTTTCTTTCTAAAAATTAAAGCTGGTGGTGAAGATGGTTCTCAATACTCGAGAAAATCTCTAGTATTTTTCCTTCCACTGTGAAAGACAAACCAATAATTGGAAGTGTTAAGAACAAGCTAGTCGTTGAACCAACTTAAAATCTGAGTACTAATTCATCCACTGACAAACAGACCAATAATTGGAAGTGCTAAGAACAAGCTAGTCGTTGAACCAGCTCGAAATCTTAGCACTAAATCATTCCTGGGTTGCAGGTCGCTGCCAGCTTTGCAGCCGAAGGATCTATAATGAATGAGTTGAAGCAGTGGAACGACCAATATGGGGAAGGAGGGTCAAGGAAGAAGCAGCAGTTAACTTATTTCCTATGAGACTGCCTGCCATTTACTGCCACTGTTTTGCCTAAAAGGAAAATAGTTGAATGAATGGTTTTAACCTTTTCCCCTCTTGGACCTAAACTTCTTCAGGGCAGAGGTTAAGGATATAAGAGACCAACGACAATAATTGGGCAAAAAAGATCGATTCCCATAGAGAGCTTGCCTCAGAAATGGTACTGTGTTGCCAGTTTTATGGTTTTGTTTCAATGGAATATAGATTATGTATGATATTTCCAGAAATGGGAATAAGTGTGAGAAGCCGCTTGTTTGGATTGTGTTGTATTCAAATCGAAGTGAGTAACAGCTCTGTGTCACATAAATGCTTTTTGCACTTCTAAATCCAAATTCGGTTGTCGATTGGAGAGTTTTTCTGAGAGTTTGCTGAAACGTTCTGACAACGATTTTTTTTTTCCGCCAATAATAGAGTACCAAAATTTTAGACACTTTATTAAGGAGTTACAGTTTTTTAAAGAGAACATAAATCATATTTTAAGATAGGTAGACGATGTTGAATGGACAAACAACCTTAGCATTTTTGAAGGTTTTGTTGCAAGTTTAGATCTAACCAAAGTAATTGAACGCATCGATTCAAAGGTCTGACAACAATAATTTGCATTTTATTAATTAAAAAGTCGTTGTCAAACGAATTAAATCCCCACAAAAAGGATTACAATAAAATTTAATTTAAAAAAAAAAAAAAAAAAAGAAAAAGGAAGGGGTCGTAATCTAACGAACTTTCTCAGAGTGAGACACGTATAAACGCTTTGGAGCCCATGTATCAAACCAACGTTGAGAACCCCGCCTGGCCAATGTATCATCGATACTACCGATCAATAGCAATAGCACCCGTAGGAACCGGACTACTTGACCAAATGTAAAGACATTAAAAATAATTTGAATGATAGCAAAGAGAATTGGCTACCTTGAACTTGAATCGCTCTAATTGGGAAACATGCCCGAACCAAAAATTAGAGCATTACACAACCCAATTTACAAAATGCTATATAATTAATATGCAATTCATACCAAAGTCGTAGCAAATTCCATGAAAGTTGTAATATAATAATATACGTAGGAAAAACAACTAAACAAGTATGGCAAAAATCCCACAAAAACACCCGTCCACATTGGAACCCAAGGACTCTAGATAAACAAAAGAAGAGAAGGGTTCTACCCAACCATGGATAAAATTTCACAAACACTAGGAAAATATATAGCTACCCAATGATATTTGTCAGCAAATAGACTGGCGTCGGTCAAGTCGACCATCGACCACTTCAATCTTTCTTCTTATCTTTCAATGGGCCTCTAGGAATCTTACTCAACACCTTTGCATCAAACACTGCATATTGCTTCTTGAACTCAATAGCTGCCTTCTCAGCAAATGAATCCACCTTGTCCTCGTATTTCTCATAAAATACGGGCACAGTATGAAGCAGAACAAATGCTGTATTACGAAGAATCATGCAACATTACGGCATGGACAAAAAAATGCTCAATTAACAATGTAAAGACTTGATAACAAGGTACGGATAAGTAGTATATAAGTTTCATTACCTATATAGAATAAGGTCAAGAAGTTGAACCAATTTCCCACTATAGACAGAACCCACAAGCCAGCAATCGCCTAAAATATCACAAAATAAACAATCAGAACAGAAAATCAGGTTAGTCCCAAATCAAAACTATCATGTTCATGAAAATTTCAATCAATAAAATATAACAGGGCCACCGTCAAAGACAGGGACTTTATCACCAATGGAAGTATAAAGAGAAATCAACAAAAACAGAGCCTTCTATAAACTGTAAAACCAGGTTTAATAACAAAGAACATTAAAGTATACAACATACAGAAAGGAACTTCTTCAGATCCCTCCCTGATGCGATATCACGGAGGGTGGAAAGACCTCTGTTGATCTCAATCCTAAGAGCGTTGGCAACCTGAAGAACAGGGTCCTCCGGGATATGTATTTCTGGGATGCGCGGTGGAATCCTAAAGAGAACAAATTGGGGTCAAACGAAGACTGGGATTTGCTGAAAACTAAAAGAAATACATACTGAAATTTCATAAACATACTTGTTGATGAAGGTGGAAGCATTGGACCACAAAAACAACAAGGCCAAAGCAAGTATCAACAAGTGACAAACAAGAGTGAGCAGGTGGTATTCAATCAATTCGAACAAAAACCATATGGCAGTGGCACCTCCAAGCACTCCTGCAGATATCTTCTTGTTCCTCCACAAGAAAACATCGGCCGCTGAAAACATAAAAAGAATAATTAGCAACCAGACAACACTGCAACTTTATTTCGAAAAAAACTTGTAACATTTCATTCAATCACATACAAAACTCATTTCTCGCCTTCTACCGTTACAAAAAAGGTGTTAGTGATATTCAATTTTGGTTTCTCAAGCCAAGTATAAAATTTAACGAAACAAGCCCACTATGTTACACAGTGTAAAAACATTTTTCTTTTCCATTAAAAAAAAATAAAGAAGCTAAAGACTCAACGTAAGAACAATGTAAATGTATTCATGGATTAATTTAAGAACCCAAAAAAAAGGGGTCACCTTTAATCCAAATCCATCAGTAACAAAGAGTTCAATACAACAAATAACAAGATCCAGATCCACTTTCCCAAAAGAGTCATAACAACCAGAATTATCAGTATTTGGGTGTTTAAAATTCTGATTCAAACCCTGCAATTTTCTAATCAAAGGCAAACACAAACCAAAAAAAATAAAAGTCGAACCCAATTTTCATGACGCAAAACCCATAAGCGAGCATAATCAAGAAAATAAAATACGATCAGAGAAAAAAAAAAAAAAAAAAAGAAGAAGTAAGAAAAATGAAGGATCACATACGTTTTCCACCTCCGAGGACCTTGTGTACAGGCTTTTCTCTCCCAAAGAGCCTGTAAATCTTGGATTTCAACGACGATGGCGACTCACTGCTCTTCTTCTCGTCCTCCGAATCCGACGATGACGACGACGAATCGTGGCCGTGAATCTTCTCAGTAATCTTCTCAATCAACGACTCCTCGTGATGCTGCTGCTCCTTCTCCTGATGCTCACCCTCCCCCATCGTCGGAACCGAAACCGTAATCCCAATTCAGAAGATCCAAAAACCCTAATCCCAAACCCGATTCGAAACAAATCGAAGCCTCTCGAACTCGAATTCACACTCTTCTGTTTTCCAAACCCAAGACCCTTCTCTCCTGCAGTTTATATAGTTGGAGACTCGGGAGTGATCGATTTAATCTCAGCCGTTCAAATTCCGGACCCGAAGCTGCTTGGTACGGCACCGAACCTGTAGGTGTAGAGTAAAACCCGAAGGGACGAAACCCGAAGAGAGAGAAAGTAGAACCGTCCGGGTCGGGTATGAAAGGACAGTACACAGTCCGCATTTTTTTCACAAGCTCGAGGATAACGGCCGTTAGATCGTCGACCTTTTGGTGTTGACTCCGTTACTTTGGCCGTTACGATTTTCCACGTGTCGAGACCAGGAGGAGCGTCGGTGATTTTGAAATCCCATGGCGGGTAAGGGAAGTCGTTCGAACGAATGAGTGACACAATTAGGCGTGTCGTTTAGTGGTGGCGGGATGGAGCGATGATTTCGTGGCTGGTGAACGACCGACCGATCATTGATGACGTGGCATGGATATAATAACAACGAAAGTGAATCTTAGCTATTAAGCAAAAAAAAATTATGAAAAGGATGGGTTATATTTAAAAAAAAAAAATCTGATTAAATCTATGGATTTCGTAATGTCTAAAATTATGTATCTAAGATTCTAAATAGGGATGAATATTTACTTTTCTATCCCAATGGAATCTAAGGAATTAATATTAAATTATTTAAATATATAAAGAGAAAATAGATTATACATCACTATTGATACCCTAATGGGAAGTCATTATCACAAAGCCCTTGAATATTTCATAGACAGTTAAAAGAATACATGTCCTGTCATTAAATAGCACCAAATTTCTACAACTAGTCAATGTGGTTACATAATATTAATGGTTAATATAATATATATATAGATATATATGTACCAAAAGTCAAAAACCAATATCAACTTAAGAGTTAAACAAATCAATTTGAAGAAAAATAATAAAGGGAAGCAATTTTATGTACTGTACTCTGACTAAAGAGGCTTCCTTTGAAATAATTAGATAAAAGCAGGTTGAAATAATAAAGGACGAACTGGTTTCAGATCTAAGCGGATTAAAAAAAAAAAAGAAAAAGAAAATCAAAGAGGAGTGAACTGTCCCACATTGATGAAATTAGGGGATACCTCTATACATCCAAAAACTTATTACTCTTAGTAGTACATTTCATACCAAATTACCAACTACCAAAAAAACAAAGAAAAAGGTATTTCCTCCATAAACAAAATCTAATTTATAACAATTTTAAAAAATGAAAAATAAAAAAATGCGTCTATAGTACGGCCCTCTAATTATAGCCCTGGATATAAGGTCATTAATTATAAACCATATGATTTTAATCGTTAAATGTGGATAGAGTTAGGAGCGACCCTCTAGGTTTATATTAATATACCTCACCCAATAACTTCTCTAGCTAAAACATTATGGAGGTATAGTCTCTCTCCTCTCTCTTTCTCATTATCACAACTATTAGTTTCTTTCTCTCTTTCTTCACTCTCTCTCATCGATCTCTACTCGCCTATAGTTATTGCTCTCCTCTGTTGATTAATGGAGAACTTAACTATAAAATTTTTCCATTTTTTTTTCAAATGGAATTATGACAAAGGTAAGAGCTAATGATACTGGAAAAAATTAGAGTTTGGAAGGATATTTATTTAGTTTTTATTTGTGGTTAATAATAGTTGNATATATATATATATATATATATATATATATTCATACATCACAAACTGATCAATTAGTATATATATTAGAAAAAGCTGAAATCATTAATTGATATTCAAACGAACTAGATCAGCTATCAGTGGCACTATTCAATCCAGCACAAGCCCATCCAAGATAGTAATATAAGATCAGAGCCAAAAAAGATAGTAATATAAGAAGAAGAAGAAGAAGATGACAAAGAAGAACTGGCTGCAAAGTGAGCTAGATGAGCTTTGGCAACAACTAGATCACATTGGAGCTTAACCATCTTTCTTTGTAGTAAAGCTATGGCAGTAATGTATTTGCAAACCGGATTCTGCAGCCGAGCAGAGAGAGCCACAATTATGGGCGAAAATAGAGAGAGTCGTAAATATGCAGGAGCAGAGATCAACGAATGGCACGAATAGAGAATAGCCATAGCTATAGGCGAGTAAAGCTCGATGAGAGAGAAGGAAGAGAGAGAGAGGAAAGAAAGAGAGAGACCAATACTAATCGTTTAGAGAAATTATCGGGTAAGGCATAGTAATATGAGCTTAGTAGGTCCTAATTTCGTCTACACCTAATGATTAAAATCATACAGTTAACAGTTAAATGACCTTATATAGGGAGGGTTTTATTATAGAAGCGCCCAAAAAAAAAAAAAAAAAAAAGCAATCTTATTAGTTATTGTGTTTAAATAAATAATTTAAATTTAGCCAACTTTTAGAGAAAGTTCTATTTTTATCATGACTTGGTAAAAATTACAATAAATAAGTCTCATTAGTCGATGGTGATGGTGGTAGCTTAAAAGAAAAACAACAATACCCCTAGTACTAAAAGCCACTCCCCCACAAATCTAATCAAACGCATGGAAGACAACAAAAATGTGAACCCCACAATCTTCACTGAATTTTAAGAACCATAAAAGAGATTTTTTTTTCCTATGAACTAGCCATTCCGGATAAGAGAACAATTTACCTCGAGTTCTTCTAAACTACAAAGCTACAAAATGGGTTGTGAGAGGACAAAAGCTTAAGGTTAGGAAGGCATCAAAATGTAGTAAAGTTGTAGTCCAATCAAGATTTAAAAAGTCTCGGGGGGTATTATAATTTATTTAATCCAGAAGCAGTTTAGATACTTTGATAAACGACCC
This sequence comes from Parasponia andersonii, assembly GCA_002914805.1. Classification (NCBI taxonomy): domain Eukaryota; kingdom Viridiplantae; phylum Streptophyta; class Magnoliopsida; order Rosales; family Cannabaceae; genus Trema; species Trema andersonii. The sequence goes on from JXTB01000362.1 coordinate 387,202, forward strand.
TATATAGTCCATCTTTCACAGAGAAGCACTATCGAAAAAGTGTACTTAATAACGAGAAAAGCCCCAAGAAGAAGGGACCAATAAGGACACCAATAATAGATCAATTGGGCAATTTTATTTAATCCTTAAAGCCCATAAGAAACTTGTTGTGTTTAACTGTGAAGTCATATAATACGTGTCCACATATTCAAGCATGGGAATTGGAGAAAGGTAACTTTTAAACTGTATATAACATGGTGCCAGCTAGTTTGATGTAAGAAATCAAACAAAAATGCATAAAAACAGATCAAATCCACATTATGAATATGATGAAGGTGAGAAGTAGAGTTGAACTATGGTTGAAAAAGCAAAAAGACAAGAAGAATATGCATTGTGGGACTTGAGGGAAAGCACGTGCCTTTACAGACGAGCTGTGAGTATATATCTGCTAGTCAAGTGAGATCACTCGGTATGATCTTGCAGCTTTGAACTCCTTTTGCCTCAATGGAAAAGTACTATAAGATAAAAGGTTTTGAGGTATGATGGAGAGTACTGGTTTGGTGAAGGTTGAGAGTAGATGGAAAACTTTGGCTCATTTTCCCCAATTTAAGAGAAAGCAAATGACAATTTGGAGATCAAATTCCATCAAAGTTGGTTGATTATCAGGTTTTGTGTAAATCATGATGGAACCAATTATAGTTGTATTGCTTAGAAAATAAGGCCTATGATGGGTGGGATTGGCCCGTTTTGCCTTGAGATTAAAGTAGAAGAAAAGTAGTAAACATCTACGACGTTTCCTTGAGAATTACTTTAATGCATTTTTTCAAAAAGGGAAATAGACGAATATGAGGAGTTTGTTAATGAATAAATTTAGGACTACTTATGTGATGACTATTTTAGAAGTTTATGACTTCTTGTGACCGCAATAATAATTTGTTCGAGAATCGGTCATAAAACTTATATCATTTATAAGAGGTCACAAAAGATCCTAACTTTTTAACAAATCATAGATAGGTAAGATCGTAACTTTTATAACAAATCATAAATGGGTCGTTTTGAAAAAATGATCATTAAAAACTCAATTTAGCCAATATTATTTCTACCCATGTCCGAATTCCTTCTTTATATCATAAAATCATAAAAGACTGGCAAGCTTGATGACTTCTAAAGTTCTACTGCATCCCCTAATTTGCATTAAACAATGATATCTAAATTTATAACTTCATGATTCACATTTACATGAAGGCCATTTTTGCTAAGCTCTAATAGTACGTCAAAAGAATGAAAATAAAAGAAGTATTTTTATTTTCCATTTATTCATGTATTTGCTTAGGCATAATAAATAAGTTTTAGTGAATCCTCGCATGATTAGTTACTTTAAGAAGGGATGGCTCAATTCTTAGTTCCTTCTCGTTCTTAAACAAAAACAAGTTTTAATTTTAAGATTCTTTTCATTACAAATTAGCAAACACATCTTAAGAGGAATTAGGCACCTTATTATCCATGACAATTCTTCTTCGAGATAGACCAAACGCTAGAAGGCTCTTGGAACGAAATGAATTATGCTTAGTACTATCTTGCATTATGTGTAGTATAGATTTGGATTAGAAGTTTTAAAGTACTAAACTTTTCAAATATAATGACTTTTAATTAGATTTTCTGTACATAAATGAATAAAAAAAAATGTTTTCAAAATTGGATGCTTGGGATTACAAATCTCATTAATTGGAAAGTGATAAATAATCTTCATCATTTAGGACTATTTTGGTTAACGGTTAACCGGTTAAACTATTTGGTTGAATGTGATGTACTAAACTAAATATAGGGATCTCATTTTTTATCCGTACCCAAAGATAAATTATGATGTTAAAATTTACACTTTATATATATATATAGGAATATTTTCTTAAAAGAAAGTTCAATTGCACATTTTCCATCAAAATGTGTAGTATATAGAAAAACTTATCAATTATTAATATTGACTAACATGAATTTCGTTAATATCAAAGAATATTCAGATACAAAAATAGTAAATATCTCTTAATTACGAAAACGCGGCCACAAAAGTCTCACACAGTCACACTGCAATCCACATTGTAGATGTTAGAAGATTTTGGAATCTAAGCTCTTTATTTTGCAATTAGTTCTTAATATACAAGCTTCTTCTCTTAAGAAGTTGAAATTTTCGGTTTTTACAAGAATTTAACAAACCAAATTCTGAATGTTAAAACTTAGGTGATATAAATGTTCTATATATTTCTAAATATATATACTGAATTAGTGCATATATATTAAATATAAAAAAAAAATATTAAATATGAAGAAAAATGTGCACGAAAAATTTTCATTA
>JXTB01000362.1:389861-452516 GCA_002914805.1 Parasponia andersonii
ATAAATATATATTTCAAAACTTTTGAATCTTTTCCTCAAATTTTGGCTTCCAAAACTAGAATTGAATAAGATTTTAGTTAAGCAAGAATGGCAAAAAAATTTACATCACTTGCTGGGTCATAAATGAAAAAGGCTGTCTGATTAAGTTCGTCTTGGTGCGCTAAGAATAAAACATTGAATATCCCAAAATCAAAAGAAAGGAACATCCATTAGTTCTAGTCTTTAGTTTTTACACACGTTTTAAATCACTTTGCGGGTTGTCATACTCGTAAGCCAAGTAAAACTCATATTACCAACCCAGAAAGATGCAAATTTTTACATGAAAATCTTGTTCAAACTAGCCAAAGGATCAACATCCATAATTAGTTCGAGTGTTTTTCATGTAACGCCATCTAGTTTCCCTTTAGCTACTAATTCATTCTCTCGCTCATGCCCCCTAATCTAGTAAGTTGTAGCATTTTAGTACATTTGATTTCTTTGCACGAGTCAAAAAAAAAAAAAAAAGCAAATTCAAAACATACGGCTAAAGAGAGAAATCATCAGGTAATGTCACGGGTGTTAAATGGATTTTAAAGGTCCAAACTCATAAATAAATTTTTCCGCTAGTTTCTCACTAACCAAACATAACATCAGGGAAAGGTTAACATAAAGAGAAGATAAAAGAGAACAAATAAAAAAAAAAAATGTGATGATAACAACTGAACAAAAATTTATATAAGAGACCTGTAAAGGTTACCTCATTTCATCTTGAATAGTATATGAAACATCATATAGCAATAATATTGTCTCCCTGTGAAGCGCAAAGCAGCTGGAGAATCCATTAAAGGGCGTAGGCTTTAGTCTCAGGTTTCAACGACTAGGTTCACCCCAAAAAAAAAAATTAATAAATAAATAAAAATAAATAATTGCTTGACCACGATAAATATATAAATGGTTTTCGCTATTGTCAAATTTAACCTTGTTGTATTGTCACAATACCAGGATTTTATGAATCATTGTGGTATGTAACATGGGCATTTTCGTCACTGTGGTTTCGGCGGATTCTCCCGGACCGCTTGCGTTGGAATCCTAGATTCGTATATGGCATTTGATACCTATTTCGCAAACAGAACATTACAAGGAATATGCCTATGGCCCTAAGAATGTGGAAGTGGACAGAAAAAAGTAAAAAGTAATAATTTCTCATGAAAATGGAAGTTGAACTATTGCTGGCCCTAGGCCCGATTCTAGGCTGGCAGCCCAAGGCATATCATGAACCAATCTAAAATATCCTAGTTTGACCCAAGCTCAATAAAGAGGAATTTGCATGCGGTACCCATTCTTGTACCTTATATTTTACAAGTACCTGTTTTTTATTTTATTAATTACTTCAATTTTAATGTAAATATTTTGTGTGTAAAATACGAGTAATATATATTTAAAATATAAATTTTTACCTATAATTTATATTTACAATATATATTTATATCTATTTGTATACCATTTTGAAATGTCTATCGATTTTTATGTATAATTTTTACTCCAAAAACAACTGTTAAGATGGGTATTTCGGACTCATAGAGGATTTATTTACAAATGTTTCTTTATTCTTTTAAAAATTGGTTATGTTTTTTAAGCAGAATTGACAGTGGTGGTTCATGGGATTAATTTTACTCAGAAATATGGATGGAAGCTTCTCTGGTTAGAGAATGATTCAATCTATGTAGTTCCTCTTCAATTGATCTATTCTCTTACAGTTTCTTTCTGTTTGAGATCGGCTTGGTATAGGACATTAGAGTTTCTTGTTAATATAGATTTTGTGATCACTCATATCTACCACGAGAGTAATCATGTAGTTGATTCTTTAGGTTCTCGTACTTTTTCATTTATTTGTTCTACTTGGTAGTGATTCACTCTATCTTTTATTTTATCTTTTATTTATGAAGATTATATTGTGAAGCTTAATTATCGGTTATAGTAATTCTATTTCTTTGTCATAAAAGATCAAGTTTATGTCCTCCTCTATCTCAGTGTCTCTTCTTTTTTTTTTTCTCTTTTAATATAGTTTCTTTTGTTCTGTCGAGTTTAGCCAAGAAAAAAAAAATATTAAGATGGGTATGTGTGAAATAAAAATGAAAAATGGGTACTTAAGAATCTTTGCTTAAGAAAACGGATATTTATGTACTTTTTCCCTCGACAAGGACAAATGGAGTGGGTATAGAGGGTGACAACTTGGGACACAACATGTCAAGATATCATGACTTGAAAATTGTACAAGTTAACGAGCGGGTTTTTTTGTAGATAGGTTTAGGTCAAAAAATAGCTAACCTATAAAACACAATAAAAACAATGTGCCAATTTTGTCCTAAACAAAAATGATTCGTAAAAAACCCATTTAGTGAAAACATGTATTTTGTTTTGTGTTGGAGGTTTTTCACTTTTTTTTTTTTTGAAATGTAGCTTTCGATAATTTATGTGTGCATGGTATGTAAAGCTTTTATTTGGACTTTGCTATCAATACCAATATCATTTTATAGCGTATTGATCTATACTTATTACTCATGTGGATTATGTGTTTTTCTTTCGGCTCCATGGAATTAGTTTGTTATATGTGTACTTCTAATCTGTTTGCATACGACCCGTTGTAAATTTTGTTGGGCTTTCCTTCAATTCATTCATTTATTTTGGACCACCTTGGGGGCCTGGCTACGTACAGTAGGGCCATAGAGATTCTTGGACCAGATTTTCTCTCCTCCCAGAGTTTAGTGAGTTGAGTTGAGCCCAGCTAGGGGACGTTACTTGGACCACCTCCCTCAGAAAAGGAGAATTTAGGATAGTACGGTGAAAGAGTAAAATTGAAAAATATGATTCGTTTTTTTTTTTTTTATAGGGAAAATTAACATGAATCATCCACAAACTGACTTTATGATCATCCTTCTAAATACCAATAATAAGGAAAAAGTAAAGTCTTGGACTTTCAATTAATTGCGAAAATAATGGTATGGGATCTAATTTTCCCTCTAAGATCTTAGTTCTCCACTCAATCCAAAGAATTGAGGGACAAATGAGTTTGGCAGGGAGTAACCTTTCAAATTCTTTATCGAAAGATCAATGTTCTAGTCGAGCCATTTAAATGCTGGGGTCATATTTTCTAATATGTCAAATGTATATCACACAAATAATGTTTGTACTCTCTTTCCTTAGCCAGTTACCTTTATAAAGGACTTAAAATTCTGATGTTTGAGTCGATCGATTTTATTGCTCGTTTTATATGTGTTTCTATTATGTTATATGTTATCATGCAGATAATGTCGGTACTGTCATTCATCAAATAAAAGAGTTCGGCATGGATTTTGCTAGCTCCTATCTAAAGACACTGAAATTTTGTTGTGTCACTATCTTTGGGACCCGTAAGGCAGTTTCCCAACACACGAAAATATCACACTAATTTGTGGGACAATCATCTCAAATCATAACTGGGATTGCGAAAGGCTCTTCTTCCTCTTGACTCCCTTTTAAGTTGGTAGGCCCTTAACGAGCCATGAGTAATATGCCAATGTCATAATTACTATGTCATGTATATATTAAAAAAAAAAAAGAACTATATATAACTACTTTTCCTTTTGTATCCAAATTAACATTTAGTGAAACACTTTGGATCACTATAAGTACATAGATTTATAGAGAGGGGATTTATAGAGAGGGGACTCTTAATTGTTATCCAAAACAAAGAGGTTAAAAAAGAGAGGACGAGGAAAAGAATGATTGGGGACCAAGCTTTATGGTTTATCCTTCAAAAAGAAAAAGACAAGTGGCACACAAGACATGCCAAAGCTGTGATTATCATCATGATTTTTATTTGTAGTTTTATGAAATACATGACAATTTTCATATAAAAAAAGACATTTGTTGTAATTTTGTGGACTTCATTTTCATGCGGTGTGATTGTGCATGTCAAATTTGCAACCACCGCAGATAAAAAAGACAAATTAATAAAATGCAAAACGACATGGGAAAACTCAATTAATAAACTATATAGAAGATAAATTTTCTGTTTAGTACTTAAAAAGGTGTGACATGCGTTGTTCCCTTAGGATGCTTATTATTTATTCACCATTAATTGAGATTTCTTTAATTGAAGCTGCCTAGTGCCTCCTTTTTTGCTTTTGTCTTGTTCTGTTATATGTCAGCTTCAAAATCTTGCGAAGGATTTCAGGAAAAATTAAAAAAAAAAAAAAAAATCTTCATGAGTTCATATATAAAGTTAAAATATTAAGCCTTTAATTACAAGGACATGTTTATTAAAAAAGAAAAAATTACAAGGACGTGAAAGCTTCAAATGAACTGAGTACTGGGATTCTGTCAAAATATGTAAGCTGAATCTACACATAGACATAGTGGAAGTTCTTTGAAACTTTTTCTTATCCTCTTTCGTTTTTTGTTTGTTTTTTTCACCCCTAAACTTTCATATCCTCCTAATAGCGTATAATGAGTCTTAACAATATCATCATTGATAGATTGTTAATTACATTTTCACTTTAATTTTTATTTATAATTTGAAATGCTAAGCTCTTATGCATGACCCCCCCACTCCGCCAAAAAAAAAAAAGGGAGTATGCATGCCTTTGTCTTATATTGACTGACTGATAATTCAACACCTTTGAATAGTGATTTTTTGTAAATAACAGGCAGTTTTGACAATTTCCGTCAAATAAGTAAAGCTTTAAATAAAAGCACTTTGGCAATGGACTTCCCCCTTCCCCTCTTTTTATTAAGTAATTAAATGGGCAACATTTACTTGTCTTGATTTATATTGAAATAAAATACATACATAATTTCATGTAATTAATTTAGCTTTGTTGGGCGAGAATTTGTGGCCGGATAGAAAGGTACGGAAGGAGAGTCAAAATCTATTATTTGATAAGATGGATGGTGGAAACCATAAAAGAGAGGACAGATGGAGCGATGAGGATCCCTCTGATCCACCTAATTGAATCCTTCTATTATTGGAATTTCGAAGTATGAAAAAGAAAGAAACTAAATACAATTACTTTCTAAATTTTGACAAATATAATTATTTTACAAATAGCATAGCTTGTTTTGATCGTTTAAAAATTACTATTGAAATGAACTTTTTCTTCTTAAAATGAAAATACATTATTTCTCTTGTTTTTTATTATTATATTATTGTATTATAGTGCAAATCTAATATCTATTCCATTATATCCATTTAAATATATCTACAGCAAACCAATAATTAAATCTCAATTCATAAGATGTTCCATCATTTAAACTCTACTTTGGATACTAAGCAACATAAGGAAGAGCTACATCTTCTCCATCTCTCCTATTCACCTCCTTAATCTATTTAGCCTTCCTACTCTCACCCTCCTACCGAATGTAGCATAGAGATTATTTTGCATGAAAAGTTTTCATGATGCTCCAAAGTACAGCCAAATTTCAAGTTTTTGAAGAGCCTACACTGCCACGGGGCATGGCATTTGACTCTTTCTTGAAAGAATAGTACATACCCTTTTGTAAAGGTGAGAGAACAGTGGTATAGTAGCATGGCGACGTTCTCAACTTTATATGTTTTACACAATAGGGCAGCCTTACTTTTTAATTTTGCAACACAATTTTTCTCAAAACTCTTATTCAGCTTTTAATTTTCCTCTTCCTTATTAGATTTTAACTATTAATGTGTTGCTAAACTTAGACTTGAAAATTCAACTTTTGTGTCGATGGCAAGATAAACATTTTGGTTCAGATTTTGGGTTAGAAAAATTATAATAAGCATTTGGATTTAAAATCTAATTTTTGATATATTTCTGAATTTTATACATTTATCTCATATTGTAATTACTTTCTTTTTTGCATACATGGCACAAGTCTCTCTCTCTCTCTCTCTCCATTTTATACATTTATCTCATATTGTAATTACTTTCTTTTTGCATACATGGCTCAAGTCTCTCTCTCTCTTTCCTATGAGATTAGACTCTGTTTGGAACTTGATTTTTAGAGGGAAAGAAAAAATTTTCAAATGATTTCATTTTCTCTTATTTATATTGAAACAAAAAATGATAGAAATTTTTATTTAAAAAAAATAGATTGATGTCAATTTTTAGTACATAAACCTTTGACACACGCATTATGCAGTACAACCAAAAGTATCAAAGTAAAATTTTATAAACTTTCTATGACTACTTAACCTTTGCAATTTTTTTTCTCTCCAAAATATCAGGGTTCCAAATGGAGTTTGGAATTTGGGAATATTCAGTCACCTTTCCTGGCTTTCTTGTCATAAATTTAGTTGATTTTTCTACTTGATTGTAATATATATGCTTTAACTCTGTTTTGTACGTATAACTTTCATTTTTTAATAAATTTGAGGAGTGGCTATTGGCTAAGTGTGGGATAGGTTTCAGCTAATTAGGATGTGTCTCGTCAACAATGCTCGTGTAATAGTTCAATTGTTACTTATTTTTACAAAAAAAAAAAAAAAAAAAAAAAAAAAGAAAGTCAACAAAATGTGTTTGCTATTTTCTAAATGAAGTGATATTTTTTTTTTATAATAAAATATACGGATGAGATTTCGGTGGTAAATCATTTATCAAAGCCACTTCCGTTTGTTCCAGCTCTCAAGTAGGATGTAGGAGATAGAACTCTTAACTTTACCATTTTGAAGTGAGAGAAGATTTTAACATAGAACCTTTTGTCACTTCGACCACTGTTACGAGCAGATGAAGTGATATCTTTTCTTAGGTAATTGATCCCCATTAACGTTCATTTACTCTACATAAGTCTAAAAACATTAACTAGGTAGGAAGAAATTCAAAAGTTAACTGTTGAAAGATTTGTCCATAATATTTATTTCCAAAATCTTTAATCCTGCAATTTCATTCAATGTCTGCAAAGGCATCACATAAATGGGCTCCACAGACATGTATTTATTTAATTATTTTTTTACAACGTGATAATAGAAGTGATCAGAGACATGTTTATTGACAACACATTTACTACATTTATTTCATCGGTGGTTCGAGGGATACGTATAAAAATCCAGATTTTGAGAATTTGGACATTTTATTAATTGTTCGGATATAGTATCGAGGGGAATTAATTTACAAAAATTTTGTGCAGAATGATTAAATTATAATTTTTAGGAAATAGAATTGATAGAGGGAAATTAATTTACAAAAATTTTGTGCAGAATGATTAAATTATAATTTTTAGGAAACATAATTGATAGAGATTTGAAAATTTAGGAACTTATGCGTAATTTTTGAAAAATTACATAGCCCCATAAGACAGAGCCACGTGCCGTGTCTTTTTTTTTTTCCTCTCTCTCTCTCTTCTCTCTCTCTCCCCGACGTTCTCTCTCTCTCTCTCTCTCTCTCTCTTTCTCTCGGATCTCCCTCGGCCGAAGGAGGGCCACCGTCGCAGCTTACCTTCCGGGCATCGTCTGCCCGTGCAGTCTACCGACGGAGCTCCCCCGTGCCGCACCGAGTCGACGCCGACCAGCTGCCACCACCAGAGAGGCCGCCGTTGCCAGAGAAGACCAAGTAGAGCATTTCGGATTTTTGGTCGTCAGCGACGATTCCGATCTCCGTTCGACCTCAAACTGGGATCGTTAGATTCGTCTCGTCGCAAGGATTGTCAAGATATATATATCTTAACCTCATAATGCCCGAATTAAAAGTTGTCATTTTTGGATATTTTGAGTTTAAGTTCGACTTTTTGATCTCGCTGTTGGATTGTATTTTTGTTGTTATTTTTGGATTGTACTCGGAAAATGGGGAAGTTTGATAAATAGATATATATTGTATATGTTTGGTGACCGGCACAAAAATCGAGATCTAACAGTCGAGATTGCCTTGTTTGCGTGCCTCCGGCTAGGTGTGGATCCGGACCCAAATTGGACAAGTTATATGTTTAACATAGCTATTTTGGGTGCTAGGAATTTAGTAAAGAGGTTCGTTTGTGGAATTGAAGCTCCGTTAAGAAGTTGATTTTTCACAAGAAGACGATCGAGGGCTTAGAATTGGTTCTCGACCCTCCAGGCGATCGTCAACGATACCTTGAGAATTCAATTATGTGGTATCGCTATTCGAGCGAGGTAGGGACTCAATTACCTCTGTTTTATATCGTTTTCGAATAAAATTTATTTTTTGCAACATATGAGAACAAATGTGATTTTTTATTTTCTTGAACATTTGTGATGGGAATTGATTGTATGATGTATATATATTGTATTGCTCTAGGAATTTTCTGAGTGTGGGTTATTTTGGGTATATTAAAAATAGGGTTGTTATGCTACCCGTTTTTTAATAAAACCTAGTATGTTGATTTTTTTGAGAAACCCGAGCATGATTATTTTCATACTTCAATTCTATATTGAATGTGTCATAGGATCACATATGAGCACTGTATTAGTATCGTGGGTTTACAGTGTGGCGCTGCATATCCCACCGTCAGTGTAGAGTCCGTAAACTCGCACGGGGTTTTGTTACTTTTGATTATCTCCCCATTTGGCAGGTATAGACAATTCAGTTGCCCCTCCAAGTTTGGTAGGCAACACACGGGTGTCCCCTCCTGATATGGGCTTAGGTATCAGGTAGGCTGTTAGGCATATTTAGTGCCACCATCCTAGATTTCCACAGATTGGAGGATGAGAGCTGATGGGTATGAGTTGATTTGTGTCATGTGCATAGAAATTGAATGGTTTTGATTACACTGCTTTATATTATGGATTTCCGGTTTGGATTATACATATATATATATATATATGTATGTTTTGGACTAAACTAACCTTATAAGATTTCTCCATCACTAAAATATTTTTAATCGAGATATTTGCTTTTCCTACTAGACATTTTATGCTCACCCCCTACCTTCTTCTTCAGGTAGTGTCCAGTACGACTTAGGAGATCAAAATGAGTAAGAAGTCATCTTGACTATAGTTCGTTATCCTGGTAATACTTAGAGTGTGACATTATGGTGTTTGAACTGTATGGGTCTTGTTAAGTATTGAACCAAGATTACTATTTTCTATTTTGTCTGAGAACTTATGTATGCTATTCTGGGATTTGAGTTTCGTTGTGGATGATGGTGATGTTTGGATTTATATTTGATTTCACGTTTTTAAATAATTCGATTTATGTTTAATGGTGTAAATGAACTGTGAGAGTGGTTAACGGGATGAAATTCTAATTATTTATTTAAATGCACCGTTTTATAAAACTAGAACTTTTGATAATTTTCAAATAAATCAATGAAATTTCCATCTTTATGAAATTTTCCTTCTGCCACCGGCTTAGGTTTTGGGTCGTGACAATATGTCTGTAAGTTTGGGAGATTAAAAGTTCAAGCTTTGATATAATATTTGTTTGTTATTTTTCTTTAAATTTGTAGAGCGATGATTATTAATTAAGTCCTATTTTTTAAAAAAAATTAACGATGGATCCCCAAACGCATGGCTAAATTGGTCGGCAGTGTCCGAGAAGAGTAACGGGCTAAACTGGTCGGTAGTGTCCCAGAAGAGACTAATGAAGCATTATGGATAATACCCTTGGTCAGTACTTGAAGCTACCACAGACCAGTCGTTAATTAAAGTCGAAATATAATTATTGTTTGGCATGGAAGAAAATACTCTCTTTCTTTCTTTTTGCAAAGAAAATTAATCAAAATCAATTAATACTGATCACCAGATGATGAGGATACATGGAAACTCTTCAGAAAATGTCAGGCATGCAAACACAATTGTCAATGAGAGACACTGCGTGGCCTAATATCAACAAAGAAAATTAAACCAAAAAGTGCATGCAATTTCTCCTTTAATTTAGTACAAAGTAATAAAACACATTGACCTTTGATTTTTTTTTTTTTTTTTATGTTCTATGGTCCTACGAGTAATTAAGCACATTTAAGATATAGAAGTTGCAAGGTCAGTTTAATGGGACACTAGTTGGACATCCCAAAAGAAAATAATGAGATATTATGGTCCACAAATCAGACGGTTGCTATCAAAAACATCACTTGGATTTGATGAAAAAGGCTTTTCCCAGTTCAAGGTGCTAGATGAAACTTGGAAGTTCCCAAATCGGTCCCAAAATGAAAGGGCAATGCTACGGGGCATGAAACACTACTCATTATTGAATGATTTTAGTTAGTAGATGTAATTATAATTAAAATAATATTAAAAATATTATAAAGTGCTCACGATATAATTGAGATATTAAAATTATACTTCAAATGAAAGTCATATATAATATTATTTATTAATTAAATCACTCGAAAACAGACTTTTCTCTTATCGTGGACACGGCTAATTCTTGTAATATTGTTCTTGTAATTATTTAATAATAAATTGACACATTAAATAATACTGATTAGGCACGTGCGGTGGTGCTCGTAGGATTAGTCGACGAAAAACATGATTTCATGGTTTATCCCTCATTTAGAGGACCACAGATCAAGATCAACGACTAGGATTGTGCTAACCTAGCGTTGAACTCTCAGATTTTGAGAGGTCAAAAGCCTTATTTTAATTGAGGAAGCTTGTTTAGAAAAATGTACAATACAAGGGTCCTCTCCACACTCCAAACCCAACATCAACTTGCATGTGTGCCACGTGACATATAATCCAGAAAATAGGCTTAAAATAGGGGGTGGGTTCAATTGTAGCTATAACAATGAGTAGTGGACTGGTTCTTTTTTTGGTACGGAAGTAAATATTGGGGTGATTTAGGTGAATTCAGAAGTTCAGACCCAAGCCTCAAAGGTAAAGGGCGGGCTTCTTTCCTTTAACCCTTTTTTACCCTTTTTAGCTTTTCATCTCTGCCTTTTCTTTTTATCCCTTACTTCCTGGAAATTTCACTCAAATAGTGCCCAAACTGGTGTCATGCCCCATAACCCATTTCATCATAAGGTTGTAATTGGTTTAAAAAGGAGTGATACATTTGAGCATCGTAAGATTCATATAGTATATATGCAAAACAATATGCTAAGATTCATTTATCGGGTAAGGATAATTATGATAAAAATCAACCCATTCCTTAACTTATTGATAATTCACTTGTTAATTTTAAGATTTACCGAAGTTATTACATAGACAAACCCTCTGTGATCACACTTTTATAGTTTTCATGTCAATTTTGGGATAGCTAAAAAGTCAATGGTTGGATTTTTATTTTTTGTTATACCAATGTGACATTCATAAAATGCCAGTATGGATTACTTAGCATTCTAGTTCATTTTTTTTAATTAAAAAAAATCCTTTCAAAAGAAAAAAAAAATCATGTCAAATCAAAAAAATTAGAAATTCTCCGATCTTCGGTACCAAAGAACATGTCCCAGCTTGCTTATGCTGTAAAATGTGTATTCGGTGCATCTTGCAGCCTATTTTTCTTACAATATAAGTTATTGATCGATCACCCGACAATATAATACCAATATGATTATGAAAAGATGTTGTCTAAACATTTCATAGCTACTTATCATGGCACTCTTTTTAACTTTTATTAATGAGCTTTGCATTTGAAATCATGAAATTTCAGTTGTTATATTATAAATTATGACTCTTTAAGTTGCATAATATTAAACCCGTGATATAGCTCAGATTGTGACAGAGCTAAGATTTTAACGTTTAACAAAACACTTATTTATCAATTCAGCCATAACTTACTAATAACTATAAGTAGATCAATCAAAGAAAGTTCTCTTCCAAAGTATATATATTCTCTTTTAAAATTTATAATCTGCTTGATACGTGTAATTTTATGTAAATTGAATAATATAATCCACATGAAACTGAGACGGAAAGAGTGAAACAAAAAAGAACATTAGCATTTTTCTTCATGTGACAAAATGTGTGTTGGTATTAAGTGAACGCCTTCACACATTAACAAATACGACTAACATTTTGAAATTGGTAGTGGATTTATTTTCGATTAACAAAAGAAAAAATGTACCACTCCTCTTCCCATGCTCGACTAATTCTAAGTTTTTCTTTTATTTATTTTTTTTTTTTGAATACAGCAAAGTTTTGTTCGTGTTACAAATTCCGCTTTATATGATACACGTAATTGAAACTTTGAAAATAATACACTAAACATTAATTTCTGACAATTGTATCTACTATCTTTTACTTGCACTATATAACCCTTCTAACTATATACGCTATTGCAGCTAGCAAATTTTGGGAAAATAAAAAAGGTCGATCAAACTCTCTATTATAAAGTAATGACACTGATGAGCTAGAACGTGGACGAATAGAAGATTAGGGAGCACAATAAGAAACAAGACTCGAACACAGGTAAAAATTCTATAAACCCCAACGGCGATTTCAAAGTGCACGGCGGTCGTACGTACTCCCTACTCAGTCTTCGTATAATTCACTCTCTCTCCTCATTTTCTTTCTCATCTTTCTCCCTACTAATCTGTCTGACTGTCTCCGTCTCTAATATCTGACTCAATAGGACCGTTCTCACATGACTCTCTGCAACCCACGTACCCCTCTCTCTCTCTCTGGTTAAAGCTCTAGCTCTCTCTCTCTTCTGCAACTTCTGCAAAAAACCCCATTACCGTGCTCAGCTCTCTCTCTCTTCTGCAACTTCTGCAAAAAACCCCATTACCGTGCTCAGCTCTCTCTCTCTCTCTCTCTCTCTCTCTCTCTCTCTTCTTTACCTTATTCTTTCTCACTTTTTACCCACTTCTCTCCCTAATAGTACCTACTACAACCATAGGACTATATAGAACTACAACAACAACAACGTTCTCTCTCTCTCTCTCTCTCTCTCTCTCTCTATTTTTCTTTTTCACTTTCCTAACTTCTAAAAATTTAAAGGCTTTAAGGACTTTAACCTTCTCCCCACTTTGTATACTGGCTCTCCCAACAATGGAAGCTTTCAGTCTGCTCAAGTACTGGAGAGGTGGCGGTGGCGGTGGAGGCGGAGATCTTGCCGGGAGCTTCCGACCCACTTCCGGGGTCGCCACCATTGTAACGGCCGTCAGTCAAAACACGGCGGAAACCGACGACGATGACGACGACGGCGATGATGACGGACCCTTCTTCGACTTGGAGTTCGCCGTCAACGACGAGGACGAGGCTGAAGTCGGTGAAGTGGCTCAAAGCAGAGACGAACCTGGTGGAGGAAGCGGTAACAGCGCAAACGATAGTGATCTTGAAGAAGAAGACGAAGAAAACGACGATGACGATGACGATGACGATGACGAGGGGTGTAATGGTGATGAGAGAGAGTTTAACTTCACGCTCTCTTCTGGCTCGAGCAATGACCGTACGGACCCCAATCTGTCTCTGTCTCCTTCTGATGATTTGTTCTTTAAAGGGAAGCTCGTCCCCATTGAGTCTTCCTCGATCGTTTTCAGTCCCTCTGAACCGAACTCGAAGCCGGCTCAGTTTCCGGTTTCGTTGCTGAAATCCGCCACCAGGTTCCGGGTCTTCATGTTGGGACTCAAGAAATCGAGATCGAATAACAATGACAGTAATAAGAACGGCAACAATGGCGGCGAGAAAACAGAGTCGTCTGTCAATGGATCTGTTTTCTCGGCTCCCAAACAACAGCCGAGAAAGCAAGAGGCCCAACAGAAGGAACCAGAGAAACCGTCTCAGGAGAATCAACAACAGGGGAAGTTCTTCACCGTGAAATTCAAGGTCGAGGAGGTTCCTATTGTCTCTCTCTTCACCAGAGACAACAGCTCCAGAGTCTCGAACAACAAGTCCCAGCAGAAACAGAGCCCAGACACCGAAACGGCCACCTCCGAGGAGAAACGTTTCCCCAAGGAGGTTATGCAGAAGTACTTGAAAATGGTGAAGCCTCTTTACGTTCGCGTTTCGAAAAGGTACGGCGAGAAGGTCAGGTTTTCTGGGCAGCTCAGCCACAATGGTTCGGTCACCAAAGCCGCGTCGACCCCAGCAGCGACGGCGGCTTCGCCGGCTCAGAAGCCGATTACGACTCCGTCGCCGGCCACTGCGTCCGTTGAGAAGAGCCAAACGGCGGAGCCGGAAATTGCAGAAGCTCCGATTAGCAACAACGCTAAGTCTCTGAAGCAGGTTAACTTGCCAGCCGGACTCAGAGTGGTGTGTAAGCACTTGGGCAAGAGCCGGTCGGCTTCGTCGGGGGCGGCGGTGGTTCCGGCGGGAACGGCGTCGTCTAAACGGAGGGATGATTCGCTTCTTCAACAGCAGGATGGTATCCAAAGCGCTATTCTCCACTGCAAAAGGTCATTCAATGCAGCCAGAGGTAAAAATCTTTCTTTTTTACTTTTTTTTTTAAAAAAAATAAATTTTTGAGAAAATAAATTCTTATTTTTGGAATCTGGATTTGTTTATTTGTTCCTTTTAATATTCTGGTAATTGTTATTTTTCGATTTTGTAGATTCAGAGTCTAATCTGTTATCACGATGTGTGAGCGACCCATCGAACGAGAAATCATTGGACTTGTCAAGAAAATCATCTGATGTGGCCAAAGTGGGTGGCAATCAACGGCCTTGATTCATCCAAAACAGGCGGGAGTTTTGGGCCAGAATAAGAGTTCAGTGTCCTGGTTGGTCAGGTTACATTTCAGCATGAGACTCATTCTCAACTCAATCTGAAAAGTGAAAAAGAAAAAGAAGAAAATGAGTTCATTCATATATATAATTTTATAATTTATATATATAGTATATCAGTCTCCTATGTTGGTATCTGTAAATTTTAACGAAAGAATGCAAGATAAATCTTTTAAAAGGGTTAGTGACGATGATGAGTGGTCATGAGTGGCATGAACCTTCACTCTCTGCCATTGTAAAGCTCGATTTTCCGTGAAAGTGAAAGAAGAATCAGATCTTTGTACCTATTTCCTTTATAATAAGTAGAACCTCCCAATTACCAGCGGCTCCGAGGTTATCCTGTATTCTGACGGTGGAGGTCGCCGGTCTGAACTCAGTTGACTTTTTTAGGAGTCTTAGACATAAAGGGTACTTATTGTTAGTTCTGTATTCCGTCAATATTTTCAGAATATTGGTTTTCGTTAGATGTTCGGATGAAATTCAAGTCGTTCAATTTGGTAGCAGTGATGACCTGTTAATAGGATCTCGAGAAATATTATTGACCATTAAAACTGTCACCTCTAGGACAGCTACGCGGTTTGCCCCTTATTTCCCTTTCCGTTAACGAAAATAAAAAGAAAAAACTTCCCAATTACTCGAAGACAATATACTTGTGTAACGTTTTATTATTCTACTTTTACCAAATTGATATTTATTATTCTAAGTTTTTGTTGCTTTTCATTAATCAAACGGTTGGCATTAAACAGTTCAAATGTCACGTTAGACTGATTCTTTTCATTAAAACCTTAAATGAGTTTAAGCTAATCTTAAATGGGTTTTAATTGTTTATTCGATTAGGTTCATTGGTCTCCGAGTCCTGGCTTAAAATAAATGCTGTCTTTAGTTGGTCAAGTTGGTCAGAGAAAGAGGGAAAAGTTAAGACCTAAACAGTAAAAAAAGAGTTGTTCTTTTCGTTAAAGGAGGAGAGAGAGAGAGAGAGATAGAACAGACAATGGGGTTAAAGAGCAAAAGAAGTGTTTGATTAGAGGGGAGAGTAAAATAATTTGCACGCCTAGGAACTATAGAAAAAACACACAAAAAACAGAGTAAACAGAAGCCCATTTTGCTCTCTCTCTCTCTCTCTCTCTCTCTCTCTCTCTCTCTCCTGTTTCAGGGGTTTTATTTATATATATGGTCTAATCAAAATCAGTAGGATTGGAATTCGAGAAAGCTTTGGGTTTGGGTTGATGTTGATGCAGCTAATTTGTATGTATTGTGTAAATTGGACAAGAGAAGAGATTCAATTTGTCTCCTTATGCTAGTGCTTGGTCCTACAAAGCCGCTGCTCGATTGTTCCTCTTCAGCGTACTCTTGTCGTTTTTGGTCAATTTTCTCAGCTCCTTACACTTTTTTCTTGGAAAATCATAATACTACGCTCATGAATCATGATTTTGGGAGCTCTTATCAATCCCAAAAGGAAACTCAAAATTTTTAATGGAAACTAATGATGTAATCTTTGATATCATGAGTTTTAATTGTAAGTATTACTTTTGGGACTATAGACTATACAAATGAGAGTGTTTTTGGAATTAGGAGAAGTGCGCTACTAATATTGAGTGAAGTTATACGTGGATGGTTAATTACATTTTATATTGGATTCTCACAATATTTATGAGAGTTCTCATGGTTGTTACATGCTTTTTATACTTCAACGCTTTTGTTGTTAAGGCATCAAGTACACTAAAATATACACCTGGTTAATTTCCTTATGTTCTTGGTAGGGATAATTTATTCATGAGAAATCTCATGGTTGATACCTTCTTCAATGATATAACGCATTCCTACCCTAACTCGTGGTGCAATAAATACCTTAGGTAAATGAAATTAATTTGTACTTGTAACCTTGTCATGAATTTAACGAGAGAAGATTAGTAGTGGGAAAAACAAAATTAAACTTGAGCTACAAACTGTAGTCTCATTCAATAGAAACCCAAAAAAATTGCCTCGTTCTTTCTGTTATATCTGATCAAGTTGGCACTCTTTCTTGGCAAGCTAACTTTTTCTTTCCTTCCCTTGAGCTATGTTGGCCTTAATTTCAGGTCTTATTTTCTTTCATTAATTAAACACATGGTTATAAGTAAATAACAAATAAGTCAAATTTCACCAATTAAACTTATTATACCACAAAAAAGTGTCACGTCAGGAGTCATTTGACACCTTTGTTAAGTCACTTGAGTCGCCGTCTCTCCTCTTGCATGTGAATAAGTAGATTTGATAGAACCAATGAGTTTGTAACTCTTCGTCAAAATACTGCGTGTCAAACAGTTCTGCATTGTTTTGCCATATGGCTCTCACTTCTGGTAACAGCTTTCAACTCTCATCCTACTAAAAAAAATAGATTTTTATTAAAAAAAATATAAATACTGCACATGCATACGTGTTGCTCGCATTAAAAAAAAAAAGGGGGGGAGCAACATCCGTTTCTTTCACAATCCTCACAGTGATATAAGTCCAATACGTATATATACCGTTGTCAATCCAATAGGTTTTTTTTTTTTTTGGCCTATGGGTAGATATTTTTTTTTAACCGTTGGATCACCATTAGATGTTGATCCAATAGTTATAATGAAGTACATGAAAAGACGTGCATCATTAATGCTCTTTTTCTCTATTACTTTTTACAATAAAAAAATATGCATTCTCAATTTTAATTGGCTAAATTGATACCTATGCATAAGTAAAAAAAAAAAATACCTACTGAGTTGGTGCCCTATATATATATATATTTATGTATGTTGGACCTCAATTGTTTGTTTTTCCATAGATTTTATTAATGATTTAAACAGAAGTATTTAACTATAGTCTATACATATTTCGTGTGAACAAATTTGACGTAATATGATATCCTTTGGGGTATTGAGCAGGCATGTGATATTGTTCCTTATATGCCATTAAAAATAATATAATATCAAGAAGGGATAAGACTGGAACAGCAAATTACAAAAAAGTTACAATCTATGAGTAAAAGGTTATGTGAAGAGATTAAATTAGTAAGAAAAGATTCTCTAACCATTCACGAATCACTGGAATCGCAATTGTGAGATATTTGAGAATATGAAATGGGAAATGTTAAAACTGAAAAAAAAAATCTTCCTTTGCATTCACTTTTGGTTATATCCTCTGAATTTGATGTGCACTTTCATACATATCCATTGAAAAGTTGAATTGGGAAATGAAATATGAACTGAAAAATGCTAACTAAAACCACCAAAATTTGATGAGCTATCTTTGCCCTTTGTAAAGGAATATTTGTTTTGGATTCTTTTTAATCCAATCATAGCAAGTGTGACTTCATTAAGGGACAATTTTCCTCTCAAAAAGCCTGCATGTTTGAAAAATAGGTTCTTCAAATTTTCCCAGTAGAGAAAACTGGCACAATTCATGTACCACAAGATTTGAGAATTGGTTTTATTGGGATATACTGAGAAAATGTTGGTATTGAAGTTTTAAATAGAGGGAAGATACATGAATGGACACAAAGCTGAGTTAGTATTAACACCATTCTTTTAACCAAGGATGATTTGGAATGTTGGCTCTGGTTTCTTGGTTGATTTGCCACCCCCTTCAATTCACTTACAAAAAGTATATATAACTTATTGATATGGATAAAAATGCAATTATGAATTGATAAAGAATTAGGATTTCAGATCATGTTGAAGTGTATCATAGGGACAATCCTCGATGTTACACGTGGTCCCAATGATCCAACTTTCTTTTGACAAAGGATAACATATTTCTCTTTTTTAGTAGCTTAATTATCCAGTCAATAAAGTTAATAATTATTGCCTAATGAAATCCCAAGCTATTAAAAATTTGCAACAGGTTGGAAATGGAAACTAAAGCCAAAGGGCGAGGCCAAACATTAATGATATGAGTCATATGAGGCAGTCCTCTGCATAAATTTCTCTAATATAATCGGCCTATTACATAGCACACTTATTTTATATATGGCTAATTGGCTAATGGCTTCTTAGAAATGCTGTCTATGTACTACATAAATCTAAATTAAGCAAAGCTGAAAAGGGTGTAGTGTAGATTGAGACATGAGGCAATTTAAGCTATGGGGCTATCCTATAAATTACAGGCTCTTATATAGTCATAACTTTAATAAAATTATGCTTACGAGGCAGACTACATTGGACTTTCTGTCTAAAGTGCTGCTATTTTCTTTAAGGTTTCCTTCTTAATCGCATTATTAATTAATAAAGGAAAAAAAAAAGAAAAAGAAAAACAAAAGTTGTCTCTAAAAAGAAAGAGATAAAAAATAAAATAAAAATAAATCCGAGTCACGGGGCCTAGCTAGGCCCATTAAAGTGGTGAAGAGTGGACTGCAGTCTGAACTCTGCAGGCCGACGATCTTACTCGTGTCCATTCTTGTATGTTTGAACCCGTTTAGTACTTTTCTTATTTGTCATTTACGTAATATTCCCTTGTTTTTGTTTTTACTTTTCTGAAGTAGAGTAATATATTTTATTTCTTCATTTTTCTTTTTATGAATCTTTTAAGTGTTCTTTATTTGGATTTGTTTGATTAAGTTAATTGTGCCAACTTTTATTTACTGGGAAATATGCAATGCCCAATTTTAGAATATGTATTAGAATATTTGACTACTTATTTTAATTCAAATCTTCTATCCAATTTTATTGTCCTAACTTTTATTCTGTCCAATAAAATTAACGAATTTAAATAAAAATGATAAAATTGAAAAAGCAAATCATTAATTCATTGGTAATACGTAATTGGGGCACGAAAATGTAATTTGAGTTTACTAATTTGTAAACACTAAATCTCTCTCTCTCTCTTTTTTTTTTATACGAACGACCTTGCTAAAAAAATATCATTCATTGAAATAAAAAAATTTCAAATTATAATGTAAATATAAAGATTGCAATTTCAAACTCTTCAAAGAAAAGAGATGAAAAATAGATTACAAATACAACTAAGAATAAGTATATAAGTTATTTTAATTATACAAGAGAAATAAATAATAAGGACCATAATTAATTTATTATTTTCAACACTTGAGCTCCTTAATATTTTTTTGGCAGGTAGACTAAATGAGACCACTACCAACTGAGATTTATATCTATAAAAATAGAAAAAATAAATCAGTCACTAAATAGATCTAAATCTGAGAAAAAATCTTAGATTTAAAATTTTGGCCGAATTAAAATCCACAAAAAAAAAAAAATTGTACTATAAGCCATATCAAGGAGAAAGAAAAACTTCTCTTCCACCTCTAAATAGGACAAGTTAATTTTTTTAAATTAAAACAGTCATGACCGGGACACCTTACATCATATTTCAAATTATACTAAAGAATCAAATGTTATTACTTATCACCAACGGTATCCCAGAATTTCTGCTCATAAAAAATATTCTCTCTCTTTTGGCCAATTTATATCCGTCTATGTGAACTTTTATTACAATCAAGTCACGTTACTAGATTTCCTTTTTACCTTTTGCGTGCTTTCTTTAGCACCAATAATATCATCCATTCAGAGATCCTATATGTCTATTTGGTGGCAAATCATTGTCGTGTCCCGAAATTATGGCTAACATTTTGCCATAAATTGTTACCAATTTCATGATCGTTTATGTTGTTCACAAATGTGGAAACCTGGATTCCAATATGCATCATAGACTAATTAATTATCATTTTGAATTTATACCTATTGTAATCTAATTTAACACAAGAGTCAAGACCCATTAGGCATTTACACATAAACACCTACTTAGGTCTAGATTCCAACATTGAAATCAATTCATGGTTAATACCCACAAAAAAGCAAAATTATATTCCCCGCATACAGTATATAGAACTCGAGGAAAAAAAAAATCTAAAATGTCGACAGGAAAATAAATTTGCAATAATAACAACTGCTATGCATAAAATCGTATAGAAGTAACAAAATATGTATCATGATTTTGGTAACACGTATTTATACTCTCAGAGACTGCTCTTTAGCATTCTATGTTACAGTCAAAAAAGATTAAAAAAAATTATAAAAACAAAAAAAAGAAAAGATAGGGATTTCCTTTCCTACTTATAAACCATTAAACTCCGTCGTTTAGAAGCTAACATGTCGTATACATTTCTGTCGCTCAATCCCCTTGCTTGTGAAGTTGTACGTCAAGGTACAATTCAATTTAACTTCCACACTTTTCTTAACGATATTCAGAATCTTCACTCGTCCCTCGATCTTGGTATAACTGTCCATAGTCAACGACCCCGACCCCACCTCCGCCAATAGCCCCGGCGCCGCCATGAGCCTCGCCGGAACAATCTCCACCGTCAGATTCATCCTCACCGTCCGCCTCGCCCTGGCCAGTCCGGCCGGATTCCTCCCCTCTCCGATGGCCGCGCCGCCGTAGTAGACGGCAGTCGTCGTGTTCCCGAACCGGAACGACGCCGCGTTGGGGTTCTTCACCGAGACGTCGGCGACCAGCGTGAGGTTCGAGCCCGTACGGATATCCCCGTTGCCGATGTGGAGCGGATCGACGGTGACAGAGTTCATCCTGACGATCGGACCTCTGACGTGGAAGACGGTGAAGGCGAGGATCAGCATCGCGACGGCGATTATCACAATAATCGCCGTCGCGCAGCCGTAGCACTTGGCGTAGGATTTTCTCCGGCGGAGCTTGAGCTGGATAGAGAGGTTGTCATCTTCTTCGCTGCGAAATCGCTGGTTCGGTGACGCTGAAGCTAAGGGCCTGACCTGTTCTTTTTCCGCCATGGATGAGATTTTTGGAACAAGGTGAAGTGCTTTTTTCTTGACGATATATATAATATATATAATATTTAAACTAAAAAGAATTATACAAATATTAGTGATATTAAAACAATTATTCTTCGTCTTGGTCTCGAGTTTTGTTTGATAGCAAAGTGTTCGAGAATTAGTGGGCAATACATACATGAAATTCTTGCTTTGTATTATGTGTTTGTATGAAAAGAAAGTAATGGAAGTTTTAGTTTTATGAATTTTATTGGACCAACCGCGTTTGCTGAATTTGCACGGCCTTGACTCTTGACTTTTATTTAAATAATTTTGTGGGAAAAAAAATTTCCCACTACTCTTGTGTTTGGAAATGATTCATAGAAGCTTCTGTTAATCAATCGTTTACTATGTTTTGTTATAATATTCGGAAATAAATATAATCCCTTGTTTGATTACTATATACATATAACATATATAAGTTGGGATAACCTTAAACGTCACCCGAATGAAAAAATTATGGGGAAAAAAAAAAGATGTGACTTGTTTCTGGATTACAGATTATTAATGAAATGGTTTTGGACGCTAGTCAAAGATTTTAAAGTGTTAAAAAAAAACAGTAACTCTAATTTATCTACTATATTCTTGAATGGAAAATTGATTTTAAATGGTAAAATTTCGAAAAATAAAATGAAAATTCTGGATTTCAAAATATTTTGAAAAATCTTTGATTTATTTAGAAAACTATCATTTTTGAAAATATTTAGAAAAATTTCACTTTTACTAATTGATGAGGTTTTGGAGGTAAGTAAACTAGTTACCATAAGTAACTCAAAGATTACCTTGCATACCTCTTAAAAATATCAATTTTGATAAAAAAAAATTGTGGTATTTTTTAAAATATTTTGAAAAATAAAATTTTCTGAATAAACGTTTAAAAAATAATATCTTTATAAATAAATTCATATTCTTCAAACAATTTAGCCCATCTGAGATTCAATGTTTTGGACTTTGGACTTGGAATTTTGTAAAAAACCTGTTTTCAGAAAGGACTTTAGAATTATATCATTTAAAAATAAAAAGAACAATATATATATATATATATTATATATATATATATATATATATATATATATATATATATATGTGTGTGTGTTTGTATGTATAGACACATATACATACGGTATGGAAAAAGAATTAGGTTCCATATCGCTTGTAATTGGCATTTTCAGAAAAGTGACAAAGTAAAAAAATGTGACGGCAATGTTGAAAACAAAGCCAGCTTTGTCTTAATCATAACTTATATATAAAAGCATGGTAAATTGTCGTAAGATTTGAGCTAGATCATGGCCGTCGTCTTTTTAAATTTTTTTTTTATTATTTTTTTAATCTTTATGTTTATGTGCATGGTTTAAAACTTGGTACACTCCATTTCTTAAAAAGAATTTTGTTATCCTTTTATATTAGCAACACTAATATATTAAAAAACATGATATATTGTAGAAATCTTGTTCTTGCACAATGGTATGTACCTTTTTCATTTTATTTTCGTTTTATATTAACAACATATATATTAAAAAAACATGATACACTTTAGAAAGCTTTTTCTAGCATAGGAGTAAATACTATTTCTCTTTTGGTTTAAGACGAGAGATTACTTTTATTAGTAACCAATCTGATTATTAGTTAATTACTATTAATTATTAGTTACTAGCTATCAAGTTACCGGTCACTAATATGATTATTAATAACTAATTTGGTTACCAATTTTGGTAAGTAGTTTTTTCATTTTATTTTTCTTTAATATAAACAACATATATATATATATATATATATTAAAAAATGATACATTTTAGAAAGTTTGTTATAGCACATGATACATTTTGACGAAGTAGATTAGCTCAAGTGGTAAGAGTACCTATTATATAGGATCTCGGTCTCATGTTCAAGTCAAACCGGGGGCAGGCGTGAAAACATATTATTTCCAATAGGGTTAGGTGGGAATTAGATAGTAATAGGTATTTTCCTTTAATTTGTAACAAGTGGAGATCATTAGTTAAACTTTATTTTTCTTTTAAAAAAAAGTACTATTTCTCTTTTGGTTTAAGATAAGTGGTTACTCTAGTTATTTGTAATTAATCTGATTATATTAGTGATTAGGTATTAGTTATTACTTATTAATTACTAATTACTAATATAATTATTGATAACTAATTTGGTTACGAATTTTAAGACTGATGACCGGTTACTGATTATCAATATAGTTACTAAAACTAATTTTTTTACTAGTTTCTAGACTGGTGGTTGGTTTTCAATTGCCCATTTGGTAGCTAGTTACAATGACTAATTTGCCCATTTGGTAGCTAGTTACAATGACTAATTTGCTTACCGCTAATCAATCTAGTTATCAATAACAACATTGATTAATAACTTATTACTTTAAAAGAAAAAAAATATATACATACAATGACCAAAGTAGCCAATAAATAGAATGATTACTAGTTACCAAATTGGTAGCTAGTTTTAAAATTAGTGATTGATTATTAGTTATTAATTAGAATTGGTTACTAGTTTGTAAATTGGAAGTTAATTCTAGACTGATTTTTGGTTAACAATTACGTGACTAATTATTGGTTACTTGTAAATAATTCCCAAGAAAAAAAAGTCAATATTGTCTTCTCATTAACATTATAAGAAAAATAATTAACAATTATTTAGATTTGTAAACTAACAATTATAAAACTATAGTAGTACTTAAATCCTTAACCTATGGTTAAGACAATATAAGGTTCACATCTATCTGTTATAACTATCTATATACCCTCATGCCCGCCACTACGGGTGCCAATATGAGAAGCTTGAAACTTGCTATCATTATTGGTACGCTTACCAATGTTAATTGTTATCCTTTTATACCTTTCTTGACCAAAGTTATTACTTGAAAAGTTCAAGCAACAAGAAAAATGAAGAAATTCAATATTAAAGTCCAAGAGCCAATTGGAAGCAACCCAAAATGATTATAAATAGCCCAGCTGGAAAATTATGAGAGAAACTTCCAAATATTTATTCTAATTCAACCAGAACACCATCTCCCATGTCTCTAGCAATATGAGAAAGAAAAATCAAGGGAATTCAAGATCTAGCCTTTTTGTTCCATAGAACCATTACATAAGTTTTCTCAACACCTATAAATAGCCCCAAAGCATAAAACTCTCCATTATCTTCTACAGATTCAGCTAGTTGTTTCTTAAAGTACTAATCAGACTAGATTTTCAAATCCAAAATGGACCCACAATTACAGTTGTTTGGTCTCTTAATTGGTCTATACTTCCATGAAACCATTGTATACACATTCCATCAAAAGCTAGCATATTTAAGAATTACTAATGTAACCACAAAAGTATAATTGTCAACAATAAAAATTACATTTTATAGCAAGATATAAAAGTAAGCAATATTCTTTCCTTTCAACACATCACGAAAATATATCAACTAATGGTTCCATTGCATTATCAGCATGACAAGATAAAAATACAACAATACACTAAAATTTCCATACGATTAATTACACACATAGATAAATACATGTTAAGCTTCAATGAAATTGTTAAGAAACACAACAAATAATTAGTGGATATATCAACTATTGTACATCCCTCTTTCCAAAACTATTTTCAGGGATGAGTAAAATTATAGCGGTGTGCATGATTTCAAACTAAACATCTTATAATTGGAGGCTTTATAAATATTTATATATAACTTCTAGATTGAGTTTTTTAACAATCTGATCATTGAGTCAAGCTAAAAAATGTACCTAGTCTAAAAATAAAAGAAAACAATAAAATTGCGATAAAAACGAAGACACAATTGAAAAAAGAACCTAAGTAGACATAAAGTTTTAAAAAGAGATACTCGCAGGAAACCAGAGGGTTGCCCTTACCGGAGGCGACGTCATCGTCGTAAGCTAGAGATTTGCCCACGGCGGACTCATCATCAACGGAGCAAACTGAACGAGCAATGATTTCGAGCTCCTCCTCCTACGAATTTGAAAGCAAGACAGATTCGAGGGAGAGGAGTCCATACAGGAATGTGGGATAAAATACAGTATTTCTCAAAAAAGTACGGTATTGAAGTATTCTCTAATTTATTTTTTTCTTCTCTTTTTTGGAACGGCTATTCATGAAATAAGGCCCCAAAATCTAAGATCCGTCCATTTCACGTCGCTAGGCCCATTCTTAACTGGGCTTCTTTTAACTTAAAGGCTAGGCCGCCTTCTTGGACTTGAGGCCCCTAACCTTCGTAGCACGGGGACAACTACAAACCCAATTGACTCCAAAACGACCAAAAAAGTAAAGGTCTTTTTTTCGTTTTGTTTTAAATGATCCAACTTTCCAAAGAAAGCACAGACTGAATATTTAGGACTTCTATACTGGAATCCACATGGTATTACACTATTCTTTATACCATGACCTATGACCACCGGACATTCAACTTTGGAAACTAAAATAATGGTCGTTACTCTC
The DNA here is from genome assembly GCA_002914805.1 of Parasponia andersonii. NCBI lineage: Eukaryota > Viridiplantae > Streptophyta > Magnoliopsida > Rosales > Cannabaceae > Trema > Trema andersonii. The sequence continues at coordinate 415,687 of JXTB01000362.1, forward strand.
ATCATTAGACTCACATGAAAGTTTTTATATTCCAATTTCGCTAAAGGATGCTGTCAGAGCTAGTATCATTAAATAAATGCACCGCTCTGTTCTCACAAAGATAAATTAGAAAAGAAAAAGAGAAATATTAGATCTACTGCTAGCAGATATTTCACAAGGAACATAGTAATAATAATTTTCAAATGCCCAAGACAAACACGTACTGAGACACATATTTCCATGTGATAAAGCTACGAGCTTTTTTGATTGATTTTATTTTTTGCATAGTGCCAGCTCTTACATTAAATTATTAGCTGGAAATACTAATACCGCGTTAAAAAGTACTAATTTATCGTTAAGCAAAACTGGTTATTGGTATCAAAGCCAAGCAAATAACTTAATTAAGAAAAAAAGTTGGCAAACAAAGAATTAAAATCTTAAATGAAGTTTCAAGTTCAATTTGAAAGATCATGAAAAGGAGGGATTAGCCAGTAAGATTAGCCAGTAAAAGTGTTTCCTTTTTCGAAAAAGTATGTGCTTTCTCAAGCAAATAAATGCAGTAATACCCAAAAAAAAAAAAGAAATAAAATCCCCATTAAGAAAAAAGTGCACTAATCCCTCACTAAGCAAAGCTGGAAATTGGTAAAAAAAAAAAAAAGTTGACAACAAGGAATTAAAAGCCAAAAACAAAAGTTTAAATTTGAAAGAATCACAAAAGAGGATTTTTATTTGTTTAAAAAAAAAAAAACTTTGTCAAACAAATAGAAGACTAATACATAAAAACCAACTTGTATTAACATCAAATCTCAAATTTAAAAAAAAAAAACCAAAAACGAAAAAAATAATGAAATAATCTCAAAATCCAAAATTAGAAATATAAACAGCATCATCATGATAATCTTAATCACATCTCCAATCCTGGATTTTCTTCGTTTTCAAAACGAGAGTCATATTACACCTCATCTCACTCGTCTTCCTGGTCTGAATAATCTTAATCAAGCGAACTTTACCACTGATCCTCGCGTAGCTACTCATCTTGAAAACCCCCGAATTCAAATCACTGCTGAGCTCATTAGCCCCTTCTGGCAGCCGGCTCGACCTAACCTCCATCGTCAAGCTCAACCGACCCGTTCCCTTCGCCCCGACCCGGCCCTTCCCGAATCGCCGCTCCCCGATTTTCTGGCCCCCGTAGAGGAACTTCGCCGAGCTGTTCTCGAACCTGTACGGGCCGAAGTTAGGGTTCTCGATCGACACCTCGGCCACCAGGGTCGCGTTGATGTCCGGCCACGGCGACGTGGTGTATCGGAGGCTCTTGACGGAGATGGATCTCAATTTCACGGCGGGGGATTTCGGGCGGAGGACGATGAGGGCGAAGACGAGTAGGAGTATGCTCAGGATCACGATTCCGGCGAAGACGTAGATGAAGCACTTGTTGGCGCGCTCCTTTCGTATGGCCTTGAAGGTTGGGCTCTCCTCGTCGCTTCGGCGGTGGAGTCGACTGGGGGCTAAGGGCCAGGACTGGCTCTCTTCCGCCATTGTTTGGGAACCGAGAAAATTCGATGGAAAATTTTTTTGGGTTTTGGGAAACTTGTAACGGCTGCTTTATGGTATGGTATGGTATGGTATGGTATGTGTGTGATATAATGTGTATCAAGGGAGTTTATATAGTGGGGTTTTTATAAAAAATTGTGAGTGGGAGAAGTGAGTGTGTCAATGTGTTAAAACAACCGCGTTGAAATTTTTGATTTTGGGGGGACTTGATTAGGGGTTTAATGTGTGGGTCCCATTTCAAATAGGGAGAGTGGGGGCTAGTCTTGCCATGTGGCGTGTCGGTCTCTCTTTGGTTTGGTTTTGTTACTTTTTGAGCCACGTGGGTAATGTTTTTATTTTTTATATTTTAAATTTACTTTCCTTAATTAGAAGAATGAATAGGTTATTGTTGGAGTAAATGTGTCTCAACGTATTTGGGTAATTTCTTAATTGTGTTCTGCTTACTCATATTTGGATCTCGTGATACAATCTATGTAGGATTTACCCAAAATTGAACATATGTTTTCTATATTTTATTACTCGACATTTTACCATAAGAAGAAAGAGTAGAACAAAATTTATAAGTTAGATTCAAAGCTTTTTAAGATATTCATTCAAGTTTATTTTATTTTTTATTTTTTTGTCAATATTCGAAAAGTACGTATATAATAAGTTAATTTATTGTTTGAATTTAGATTTGGATAAGTTAACATATGATTCTAAATAAGTTTGACTAACTCGGGTTGAAAGAAAAACTTATTGTTCAAGAAATATAACCATGAGTAAAATTTTAATATTAACAAATTCTAGGTTATAATGTGATTTAGTTACTTATAGATTGTCACATTCATATTGTCTTTTTAGCACGAGGACAAAAGACTAGATCATATAATTTGGAATAGTTGTTATGGAAATACGATGGCACGTGCACATTCACAAGACACCGCCTTCTCAATCCTCATGATCAATTTTCACTTTGGATATTTCTGTCTTCTGATATATGCCTTTTGCTTTAAGACTTGGCCTGCCTCATTGAGTTCCAAATAAGGGAAGCAGAGTATCTAGCTGTATATAACCTTTTCTTAACTAGCTTTATATAACGCTTTGTATGTGTACTTTTGCTAGTACATTAACATTGAAGCCGGCGCTTACCAAAATGACTATTAAGTATTGACCACTACAGTTCTCAAATCACAAAAGGGTTGATAACAGTGAAGATACAAGAACAAGCCACCTATATCGCGAAACATCCTCAATCTTTGAGTTTATCTCTAGATTGCCAATCTTTGATGTTTATAATTCTTAGGTGTTAGAATAGTATTGATATAAGACAGAAGATATAAATGTAAGCTTTCCCTTGGTCAATAAAATCAACGAGTTATATTGACACCCCATATCGAAATAAAGGCCTCGGGCCCCTTTTACTTTTATATTTTTTATTTTAAAGAAAAGAAAATTTATTGGTAATGTATAATATATCTTCAAATTAAATTACAATTATAGACAATTTAATATCATAACCCCACCAAATAGATATTTTTTTTTATAGGGAACCCACCAAATAGATTTACAACTTAAACTTTTATAACCGCGAATTTGTTGATAATTTACCAAAAAGAAAATAAAAATTCACTCTCGTCAAATAGAAATACAATGAATTTGGGATAGTCCCAAAATGGCACAAATTTCCAAAGCATTCATAAATTGAGTTGCAACTTTGGCAACGAAAGTTAGCATCAGCGAACACAAAATCACATTATTATTATTATTTTTTGGGATAATAATAAGACTATCCTGAGTTTAAATGAAATACTCGATATGTCTTTTCAGTTTTAATAAATTATAAAAATATCTCATTTAATTGGTAAATAAATATAAATTTCACTTATATAGTTTATTAGGTTAAAATTAAAAAACAAAATGTTAAAGTTACCTTCTTTCTAAATTTGTAACAAACAATTTTTTCTGAAATGACCAAGATACTATTACCTAAATACAATTAAATAGCTTAAAAAATGAAAAAAAATTTCTTTGAAAAAATTATATAAGATTTTTCTTCATCAAATCTTCATATTTTTAGTCATTTTTCTCTTTCATCCATCACTATTTTTTTTATTGAATACTATTTATTATTCTTTAAATAATACTTATTTTGTTACAAATTTAGAGAGATTGTAATTTTAACATTTTGTTTATTTATTTTGACCTAGTAAGCTATATGGGTGAAATTTTTATTAATTTACTAATCAGAGGAGATATTTTCATAATTTATAAAAACTAAAAGAATATATTGAACATTTTATTAAAACTTAAGAGATAGTTTTGTTATTATTCCTTATTTTTTACTCACAAAAACAAAATAGAGTATGGAAATATGAATATATATATATATATATATATATATATAACATATATTATCAGGTATTGAATACATAATCATGATCTAAAAAAAAAGAAAGAAAAGTTAATCACGAATGAGTAAAAGCAGGAAATAAACTTTAACTGTGTTTTGGGTAGTTCAGGAAATCTATACTATTTTAGGCAAAAAAAAAAAGAGTATAATCTCTACAATTTTTAATTGAAAAAAAATTAAAATTGGTGCCTTCATGCGTTTAAGGGTGCAAATATAGCCTCTCATAGAATTAATCTAACTTTATACTAGAGTTGTTGTTTTTTTTTCTCTAATTGGGGAATGAGAATTCGAACTTAAGACCTTACACATCAACTAGAGTTCTTCTTCTTCTTCTTTTTTATTTATTTTTATTTTTTTTTCACTTGGGAAATGAGAATTGTAGTAGTAGAATGGTAATAGTAATCCGAATGAATGAAAAATGAATGATAATATAATTATGTTCTTTAGTTGGAGTGATAGAATCAGTAGTTGAATGGATATTCTTATACTTAGTTAACTGCGAAAAATGAATGGAATTAGGTGTACCCTTAAGCTAAAATGAATATTTTAATTATTTTAAATTATACTTAGCATTCAATTATTTTATTAATTAAATTATTATTAAATTAAATTATTTTATATTTAGCATTAAATTATTTTATTAAACTATTTTAGCATTATTTTATTTTATTATTTTTTAAAATTATTTTATTTTATTATTTTTTAAATTATTTTATTAATTAAATTATTATTTGATTAAATTAGTTACATTTAGCATTATTTTATTAAATTTTTTATTAATTAAATTATTATTTTATTAAATTATTTTAAATTTAGAATTATTTTATTTTAATTATTTCATTAAATAATTTTATTAATTAAATTATTTCACATTTAAAATTATTTCACTTTATTTTATTATTTTATTAATTTATTTATTTTTAATTAAATGATATTCTATTCCACCTTTTTCCACTATATTTTTATTTCCAATGAAAAGACTTTTTTTAATTGGAATTTCTAACCAAACAATTAAATTGAATAATTTTGAAATTATTTTCATTCCATTCTATACAACTCTAGGTCTAATAATCTACGGCACCATCTTTTGTATTAAGTGCTGCATTATTTGCTCATTAAATCAGGAAAAAGATATGTCATTTTTGAGAGGAAGTCTAAATTGGAGGTCACGAATTTAAGAGGCCATATTAAGATTGTTTGTCATATAAAGAAGAAAAATCAATTGATAAGTTCTTCCGTTTTCAAATAAAGGTAGAAGAATTTTAGATTCGTAATTAAGAAATTAATTTTGTATTTTATCTAAAGAAAAAGTGGAAAATTAATTAAAAAAAGGAGAAGAGTGTAGTCTAATTAATTTATTTAAAAGAAAATATGTACAATATTTTTGTGGGAAAGCGATATTGTTATTCGTTGATTCTCCAACTTCTTTTATACAATTCCAGAGCATATAAGATTTTGATCTCAATCCACACCATTTTCAACTCGTTTGATATGTGGTTTTGTTTTCTAGTGGAAATAGATGATGTGACAGCAGCGAAGGCAATCAGAACAAAAAGATCCTTGCTTAGTCAGAGTTAGTTAATTCTATTAGAAAATTAAGTTAGTTAGAGAGATGTATAATGAGTTATATTATGAGCATATATATAAGCTCATGGGAAGGGATTTATTGGGCACACTTTCATACATTGTATTTGCTCTAATCAATATTCCGGGGGAAATTTTTCTTAGGAAGATACAGAGAGAAAGAACAGAGGAAGATTGATTGAACATTTTTCTGGTTTGGGATTATTTTATTGGGAAAGTGTTGCAATATTCATCTTCTACCGTACAGATTGATGGAATAAAGTTGCCCTTGTGTGCTCCTATAGAGTGGATATAGGTCAGCCAACTGGGGCTAGTTTAGTTGATCTAAAGTTTGAAGAATGTGTGTGTAAGTTTGAGGGTTTGAAGGATGTGGGTGTGAGTTTGAGGAGGTCAGGGGTTCAAATGTTGGTAAAATATGTGCGCTATTCTTCTTTAAATTTATAGTAAGTAGCGGTCATTAGTTAAGCCTCATTTTTTTTTTTTTTTTTAAAAAGTGGATGTAGGTCAAGAACAATCTTGACTGATCCACTATAATCTATTAGTGTTGTTTTTCTAATGCTAATTTTTTTATTGATTATTTTTGCTCGGAGTTGTGTTCTTGCAGAGGTGTTTTTTAATGTTTGTGAGTTCTGGTCTCTGGTTTATTTTTGGAGCTGAAACCACACATTGGGGTAAAGATAATTAATTAATTTACTTTTTTATTTTAAATAGACTATTCTCTTGTCACAAATTGAAAAACAAGAGAGAGAATAATTACACTTATATATCTTGATTTATGTCAAGATTGTAATGTGAACATAAAATAAGAAGAAATTAGGTCATACAGGACTTTTATTGAAAAGAATTAAAAAAAAAAAATACTATAGGTCATTTTTTTTTTCTGTACTGCATTTGTTTAGAAAAATGACATTTTTCTAAAAATATTATTTTTTATATTTTTTAAAACATTATTTTTTAAAATGGTTACTAATTACTAGTATTTAAAACTAGTTTCTAGTTACTAATTATCAATTATAACACATTCTTTTTCTTTTATTGTTATATTTTCCCCTATTTTTTTTGTACTTTTTATTTTTTTTTCCTGTTTTTATTACTAGGTAAAATATTTTTCTTCTCTCTCTTTTTCTTTTATAAAAAATTTAAATACCTTTAGTTACTAATTGTTAGTGTTCCAAAACTAGTTACTAGTTCTTATTTTAAAAACTAGAATTTTTGTAAAACTATTTTTAAAAATGATAAAAAATGTGATACGAGGTTTGGAAAAAAAAATACTTACCTACAGTATTTTTGTATTTTTTTCCTGTTTCGTAGGTTTTAAGTCTTAGATACCCTAAAAAACACAATGACCTTAAAGATATTGAAAAGTTAATGAAATCTTTGCTATTTAGCTATATCACTTATTTAATCTAAATAATTGTGTTATTTTAACAAAAAAGTAAAATGAAAATCTAATTGTCAAAAAAATAAAATACTAGTTAAATTTAACTAAAATAAATGTGTTTGTGTGATTGTTTTTTTTTTTTTTGAGTTTTATGAGTATTAGTATAAATATTTTTGGTTCAATAGATGTCACTGTAAATGTAAACTGTTAGGAATCTCACTTATTATAATTAGAGTTCTATTCTTATTTAAAGATGAATGGATGAAGACGAAGTGGGTTGGTTCAAGTAGTAAGAGTACTTATTATTTAAGATCTTTGTCTTAGGTTCGAGTCACATTAGAGGTAGGCCTAAGAATCTATTATTTTTTTTTAATTTGTAATAAGTGGAGGTTATTAGTTAAATTTTTATTTTTTTTTTCTAAAGAGAAGATGAACGGATGAAAGTACAATACTCTGCAATCATAATTACTGTTGTAATTGTGGGTAATTAACTTGGGTTAGTGGGTTTAACCTCCAACAATTAAGCATAAGTGGGTAGTCTTTTATCCAGAAGAAATTCCTCATTGGACCAACACTTGGAAACCTACTAGTATAGGTGATAATGTGAACATTTTAAGGAGAACAAGTTGTACGAGCCCAAAGAGCTACTATATAAAGCTACATATTCATATATGAATTTCATTAGCTCCCCTAGTGTAATCCAATAAATATTACTTAGCAACGCTATAAAGCATTCTTATCACATTTATTCATCTTTAGATATGCACTCATCAACTAAATGTACTGAATCCCGTTTATACTAGCATCCCAACTCAAAGGAACTTACTCAGTAGGCATATCCAACTATACGCCATAACACGACTCAACATTAATCGTATACTTTACTCGTGTTTTCACATTGATTAACTAAATCTCCGCACGCTACGTATAACCGTTGTGAAAGTTAAGGATCCAAGCATATTTTTACACTCTACAAACATATTAGCGTAATTTTTCAAGAAAAAAATTGTTTCCACCAAATAACTTTTACTTCATTAGTATTGTCTAGTTTTTCATTCTTTATTTTATTTTATTTTTTTTGAAAGGAGTTTAATGTATAGTTGGATTCATCGTTTAGGATTCACTTGAAAGGAGCTTACGTATAGATACAAACACGAGAGTATAATTCTGTAGCACAATAGAATTTTCTCCTAACAGAGAAGGAAAACCCACTCTAGGGTCAAACTAATACATCTGATCTGCGCTGCTCGTACTACTTTGTTTCATGTTTCAACTCCAAAGAGATAAGATCAGGCACCCTATAAGCTATATACCACACTCTCCTTCTCTCGGGTTTTTTTTTTTTATTTTATTTAAAAAAAAAACATCATTCTCCGGTTTATGGAGGTGGACAATAACATGGATCAAGACTTTATAATGCTTCACCCAACGAATTGACAAGAAGAACAGTGTTGTAACTCCATGGCACACAAGTCATTTGTGCAACTTGCAAAAATGGCCCTACTATTTCTACATCCATCATTTTCTTCCCCTATCAAATCAAGAAGCTTCTCCTTGTAAATTCACTGGGAAAAAACCAACTTTTTGACTTTGGCTAATTTTATTTTTTTCCGCCAACTTGATAGAGATGGAGACATTATGTGATCTTATCTTGACAAAATATCTATATGTCTATGCTTTTATTTCATTTAGTTTTTGAGACCTTTGAACAATAGTTTGGTTCTTTTTTATTAAAGAAAGAGCACTTTTCTCATGGATGTATGAAATCCACATGAATTTATGGACCCTGATTTGATTTATTTGATACATCCCAGGACTCCCTATTCATGAACTTCATGAACTCAATTAATGGCCACTTTCTTGAGACTCCTTGATTCTAACAAACAGTTTAGTTTGATTTCTTTCTGGTCTGATTACATGGACTTAAATTTGCCATTTGGGACCATTCAACTAGTCATAGGAGCACTTTAATCATAAGCTAAAAGCTCTTAATAAGGTTTAGAGAAGATCATTCAGAACCAAGTAACATGAACAATTGTTTAATAGATATCAACAAATGTTTATAGCAACTGACAGATGATTTTACTTGGGCCTGAATTTCCCTGCTTCCCAAAACATTGTTGTTATAATCTAAATCTCTGTGCCTCATTGAGAAATACTAATACGTGTGACATTCATGAGTCAATTTCAGTTTAACAGGAAAAATTGCAGTTCATTCTTGCCCTTGAGGACCTGCAAACTGTCGTCATCAATAACTGTGCTGGTTGTGAGGCTTGGAATAATGTTATAAATAAGGTTATTATTATTATTATTTTTTTAGGGGAATTATTACTATTATTATTATTATTATTATTATTATTATTATTATTATTATTGTAGGGGAAGTACAATTGGGTCAATTAAGAGGGGCGAAGTTCCTAAACAACATATAAATATTGCATTTGAATTTGGAACGCCATAGTGATTGCCGTCTTTTTGTCCCATTTCTTCTTTTGTCTTAGTCTTCCCCGTAAATATAAACATTCGAAAAATAATAAATATTTAAAAGAGGCAATAAGTGACCAAACTATGTATTATCAATTCATAGTTGAAACAACATCACTACATCTATTTATAAAAAATAGAAACCCCCCCCAAAAAAAAAAACAAGAAGAAAAATAGAGAGAGCAAAGTAGGAGATCATGCTCAATGTACATGTCTTACCCTTGTAATGTAAATATCACAACCAAATTTCACAAAAGCATAAAACAAGACTTTATAACACAAAAACCGCATTCTTTCACTTACACTCTAAAGACCGGAGCTTCTTTTCATTGATATCAATAGCAATAGTGCAGTCCATATTGGCCGACTTCTTCTTCTTCATGATCAACATCAGTTCAACTTTTCCAGTCATTTTCGCTGTGGCGCTGAGAGTCAACGTCCCGGCGGTCAAGTCACTACCGAGACTGGCAGTGTTTGACAATTGGTTTGAACTCAAACTCACAACCACATTAATCTTTTTGGTGGACTTGAATCCGGCCTTGCTCTTGGGAATGGTAACTTGCCCTACTATGGCGTCGCCGTAGGTGAAGCTGGCGGTGGTGTTGTCGAACTTATACGGGCCAAAGTTCGGGTTCTTGACTCTCACTTGGGCGTTAAAGGTCATGTTAAATGAAGGTGATGATGATGGTCCATTGGCTTTGTTCAGAGTTTGGATCTCAATACTGCTCAGCCTAAACTTAGGAGTCTTGGCTCTCATTATAACGAGTCCGAAAACCGTGATAACAATGATTTGAAACACAGCAAAAATGGCTATGTAGATTGCCAATTTGATCCTCTTCTTGCGTTTGAGCTCCTTGGCGTCTGAGTAGGCTGACTCTTCATCACTTCTTGTGTGTCCATTTGCTGGGGCCAAGGGATAAACTTGTTGATGCTTCTCTGCCATTGATTCTCTCTGTTTTAGTGAAAAAGAGACTCTGTTTTAGTTGAAAGAGTCTCTGCTTTCCTCTGTTTTTTGTGAATGAAACTCACCCTCACGGCCTCACCCTCTCTCTCTTTTTTTTTTTTTTTTCTTTAATATGGATTTGAGAAGTGGAGGAGTCGTTTGTGGTGATGGTGGAGTGGTAAGTTATGTCTATATATATAGAGTCTTTAGCTTTGGACAACTTGGGTGAATTAAGTTTTAAAAAAAAATAAGAGAATGAGTGGGCAGAGAAAAGAACTTCGTGGAAAATGCGAAGTTGAAAGAGTTTATTTCAATATAAAACACGCCCAATCGCCAAACGCGGCCAAGCTTGGAATTTTTGACTTCTAGATGGTCTTCTTGAATTTTAGTAAAGCTTGAACCTTTATTTTTTTGATGTTAAAAATGCACTACTTTATTTTGCCGCTATAGAAGCTTCGATTCTTTCCCGTTATATTGACTAAATCCCCCGGTTTCAGGTTATAAGCTGATATCATGTCATTTGAAATTAGTTTATTACTCAGCGTGTGAAACTAGGAGGCAAAACGGGGTTGGACCCTTTAGTTTAATAAACAAAAAAAATAGTATTTAACTAAGGGTGTGATATAAAAGCCTTGCCCAGAAAAGAAGCAATAGAACTTTCAAGTTTAAAGTTTAAGTTTCAAAGTTTTTTGAAAATTTATATTAGAATATAGGGAAGCCAGCAAGGCTTGGTCCAAAAGTGGGTACTACTGACTCCAAACAGTCCGGCAGATCAAAGTCAAAGAATTATAGTAATATGCAGATGGACCACTCTGAATGAGCCAAGTTTGCCAAATTTTCTAAGCTGACTTGATTAATGCTTATATTTGTTAAATATTCTTGTGTAAATTATTACTCAAAAACTATTAGGTCATTAGTTGCATATATGGAAAATATCCCAGAATTTGTCGTGTCTTGAAGAGCTTTGAGCATCTTGATTTAAATAAAAAAGGAAAAAAATAATAAAAGAACTGGAGAAAAGTAAAGGATAGCTCACTCTCGAAGCAAGTACTAAAATGGAGTCTATTAGATTAGACTCCAAGAAATGATGTATGAGTATCTCGCTCTCATTCAGCGTAGAAAATCCTCAAAATAATGTATTCGCAATGCTTTGATCATTCTTTGGACACAAAATATTAAGAGATAGCATGATACCATTTGGAATGTTGAGTATATCTGATTCTACTAGGTCAATGAGAAAATTAATGCTTCAAGATCGATAATCTTATTCAGTCACAAATAATAAGAAAAGTGACACTTTATTATAAACTCTGAGGAAACTACTAAGGTACAGTGAAACAAAACAAAAGAGGAGCAAAAACAAATAGTAACAAAGGAATAGAAAGGATACTAATTTACAGCCTAACTAGGAAATTAACTAGGGAGTGATCTTCTTCCAACTTTTACAATTCGATGGTCATATTGCACACTCTAATACCCCATCTGAGCCCCACATTTTCATGTCACCAACTCCAAGAGAAATGTAATCAATATTCATATAAGAAAATTACTATGATAAAAGCATTAATTAACATATATGAATATGATGATCACATTCACTTGCACTGCAAATTCCGCAAGGTTTTTGAAGCCACGTCAATAATAATGATGCAATTCATATTGGCTGACTTCTTCTTCTTCATGATCAACATTAGCTCCACTTTCCCGGTCATCTTTGCTGCGCTGCTAAGAGTCAACGTTCCAGCGGTTAACTCACTACCGAGATTGGCAGTGCTTGGTAATTGAGTTGAACTCAAACTCACAACCACATCATTAATCTTTTTGGTGGACTTCAATCCGGCCTTGCCCTTGGGAATGACAACCTGCCCTACGGTGGTGCCACCATAGGTGAAGTTGAGGGTGGTGGCGTCGAACTTGTAGGGGCCGAAGTTGGTGTTCTTCACCCTAACTTGGGTTGTGAACCTCAAATCGAACGACGACGAATTAGCAGTGGCAGTGTTCAATGTTTGGAACTGAATGTTGTCTAATCTCAGCTTAGGAGACTTGACTTTCATAACAGTTAGTCCAAAGGCAGTGATAACAATGACCTGAAAAATGATAAAAGCAACAACATATATGGCCAGTTTGATCCTCTTCTTGCGCTTTAGCTCCTCCGCTGTTAAATTCCCCGATTCTTGATCAAATCTAGTGTAACTACTAGATTGTGCAATGGGGAACTCTTGGTTCTTCTCTGCCATTTTTTTTTTTTTTGGAATTTCAAGAGAAAAAAGGTTCCTCTATTTTTTCTCTCGTTGCCCTATAAGATGGATTGAGAAGCAGAAAAGTTGGTGTGTGTGGAGCAAAATGATCAAGAATGATGTATTTATACCGTTTGGAGTTTGGAGGGGGCTTCTTCGTGGAAGCTGATCAAGATAATTAGAAAGTAATATTAAACAAACGAAGAGGGACATGTATTCAAACATACCAAAAGCGCGTATCGTATATACTATGATTGGCTTCTAGATACATAGATCGCACCATGAAATATGTTTTTGCGACAAGATTTATGGTACTAATATTTTATCTATAGAAGCTTCTATAGTGTAATTTTATTGAATTTTGGCTTCTTCTTTTTTTTTTTTTTTTTTTTTTTTTTTTTTTTTTTAGTTTTCTTTTGAAATCCCAAACCACGGATTGGAACTTAGAACGCGATTTGAGAGATTACCTGACTGTTGATTTGTTTTTTATTTTTTATTGTTTAGTCCGTATATAGAAACCCAAGCAAAAGAGTTTGTTCATTCACACGAGAACTAGATTGAATTTTATGTGTGTTGTGACTTCGAGGACAAAAATAGGGTAGCTTAAAGAATATTCCATCTGAAATCTTAAATTTTTTTGCCTCTAATTGTTTCTGTAAAAAATCTTAATTTGGATATTTTATTAATTTTTTGGATATAATAATAGAGAGATTAATTTGCAAAGTTTTGTACTCAAAGGACTAAATTGTGAATTATTTTGGGGACTAAAGTGATTGAGATTTGGGAACCGGAGACTATAGAGCAAATTTTTAAAAATCTGCACAATCCTCCCTCCCACTCACAAACACACACACACACACACACACACACACACACACACACACACACACAAAACACACACACACACTCTCTCTCTCTCTCTCTCTCTCTCTTCCCTCGCTCTCCCCCCTCCCCCTCGAGTGCTCTCTCGCTCTCTCTCTGCTTGCTCTCGGCCGAGCACCGAGGAAGTTGTCGCCACCCTCTTGGGCTTCGTCCAGCCCGCCAACTGCCTTACGCAAGCTCGTCGTGCTACCAGGGTGCTTCGCTTCCGGTCCCGTGTAGCTACCGATGCTTGCTCGCTAGAAAACGCTATTAATGGCAGCTTTTCGTCACTGACGTCATTTCTGACCGTTTCAGCTCACATTCTTAGCCTCGTTGGATTCATCTTGTCACAAAGATCGTCAAGTATATATATATATATATATATATATATATATATATATATATATATATATATATCTCTCAACTATATTATATGTATATCGAAATGTGTTTTTTTTATATATTTTGATTTTTATGTTTGTCTTTTTTTTTGTCTGTTGGAGTGTGCTTTTATTGTCATTTTTGTATTATACTCGAAAAATAGGAAAGTTTGATATATATATATATATATATATATATATATATATATATATATATATTGCCTATGTTTGATGACTAGCACGAAAATCGAAATCAGATAGTTAAGATTTACCTCAATTTGCATATCATCAATCTGGTGTGAGTCTGGAACCGAATTGGACAAGTTATATGTCTAACATAGCTATTTTGGGTGCTAGAAATCTAACGAAGAAGTCTGTTTGTGGATTCAAAGCACCGTTGAGAAGTTAGTTTTTCGCAAGAAGATGATCGAGGGCTTGGAATTAGTTCTCTACCCTCCGGACTATCGTCAACAACACCTTGAGGATTCAATAGTGTGGTATTGCTATTCTTGTGAGATTGAGACTTAGTTACCTTCATTTCTACTATTTTCAAATGAAACCTTTTTTCTGAAACATATGAGAACAAACGTGGTTTTTGAGTTATTTGAATATATGTGATGGTATGATATATACTGTATTACTCTGAGAATGTTCTAAGTGCAGGTTAATTTTTGGGTATATAAAAAATAAAGCCGTTACGCTGTCCGTTTTTCTATAAAAATCTAATATGCTTATTTTATTGAAAAACTAGAGTACGATTATTTTCATACTTCAGTTCTGTATTGCACGTGTCATAGGATCATACATGAGCATAATGGGTTTATAGTGTGGCGTTACGTTTCCCACCATCAATGCAAAGTCCGTAAACCTGCGCGGAATTTGTTACTTCTGATTATCTCCCCATTTGGCAAGCATAGGCAATTCGGTTGCACCTCTAGGTTCGGTAGGCGACACATGGCTACCCCCTCCAGGTATGAGCTTAGGTGTCAGACAGGTTGTTAAGTATACTTAGTGTTATCATCTTAAGTTTTCACAAATGAGAGGATGTGAGCTCACGAGTATGAGTTGATTTGTATCATGTGCATATGAATTGAATGTTTTTGATTATACTGATTTATTTATGCACATACGTGTTGGATTTTTAGTTTTAGAACATTATATATGTATGTATTAGATTTAAATTAACCATGTGGGAACTTTCCATCACAAAATATTTTCGATCAAGGTAACTATTTTTTCTACTAGGCATTGTATGCTCACTCCATTCATCCTTTCCTCAGGTGGTGTCTAATGCGATCTTGGTGATCAAGAAGAGTAAGAGACCATCTTAATTGTAGTTCGTTATCTTAATAATACTTGAAGCATATTATTATAGTGTTTGGACTATTTGGATTTTATTTTAGCATTGAACCAAGATTATTACATTCTATTTTTGTTTGTGAACTCAAATATGCTATTCTGGGGTTTGATTTTGACGTGAATGATAATAATATTTGGATTTACATTTGATTTACGTTTTTCGGTATTTATTCGATCTATGTGTAATGATGTATACGAACTGTGGGAAAATACGAGATGAAATTCTAATTATTTTATTTAAATAGACCGTTTTATAAAATTAGAACTTTTTTTGACATTTTTCAAATAAATCAAGAAATTTCTTATTTTTGTGAAATTTTCTTTCTACCACTAACCCTGGTTTTAGGTTGTGACAGTTTCTCCATGCACCAAGACTTAGTTTGACGAAAATGTGTAAAAGGACCAAGTTGCAACAATAATATGACCTTAAGTATTTATGTGTGACAGGAAATTAAAGAAAAAGTTACGGACTAAATAGCTGAAAGTTTAGAAGTAATGATGCAAATAGACTTTCCCCTCATTTTTATGGTCACTTTAGAATATTGCGATATACCACCTATCAATTGCATATTTATTTTTTCGAGGGAAATTAACTGCATATTTAACTTCTTTATATTTATCGTTCACTTAATTATTTGTTTTTCTTCGTCTACTGTAAATCTTCAAGGGGAATTGGGAAACTAGACATTTTGAACTTTAATTTTAGTAAAAGGCTTATAACTCTTTGCAAAATAACTTTTTTGCGTGATTGAGCATAGAATTAATAGTTTTGAGCATGATCGGGCATAATTGAGAAATACCACTTTACAAATAGTATAAAACATAAACCTTTTTCTTTTAGTACTAAAAGTCGGTTAACTTCTCTAGTAGTAGAAAAACGACATCTCATATGTCTAACAGCAGGAAAGATTTTTTTTTCGGATGAAAATGAGAACAGAGAACGTTAGGCTATTAGAGGAGTATTTCAATTAGGTTGGCACCCAACTCTAAAGCCATCAAATACCACCTAATTCCGAATAGGTTAGAAAATAAAAAAAGTTACAAAACAAGAAGACAAAGAAGTCAAAGGTACTAAGACCCCGGCCTAAAGAGAATGCAAAAAACAACGCAAAAATAACTAAAATCAAAGCCTCATTAAAACCCCTAAATAGCAGTAACAACTCAGAAGGAAAAAAGAGTGCAATGCATTACAAAACTATTTGAAACAAAAACCTGGACCATAAAAATCCTTTGAAATAATTAAAAAAAAATTATTATAACAGGAAAGATAGTTCACTTGCAAATCCGTATTATATAAGAATGAGCAAATTTGATGCTGGCTCACAACTTCTCACCTATCAGCTCAAGTTTTCGGAATGAATTTTGCCTCTTTGATTATCATTTTTAGATTCTAGTTATTTATAGGAATATATATATTGTCCGGAATATGTTTCTTTTAGACACTTTTGTTATCAGAAAAAAAATGGAGAAAAAGAAATTACATATAAGCCAAAGATTTATTTGAACCAGTTTGGTATTACTCGGATGTGCAATGAGCAAAACTTAGTTATAGTCATGGTAAAGTAGATTTTTGAAAGTATGTACTTAGTTTGTTAATAGTTTTCATTAAAAAATATTTTATAATGAAAAGACAAGAAACTAAGGCTCCAATTGGAACCCAAATATTAGGGAGGAAAGAAAAACAAATTGGAGGGATTTTTTTTTTTAATAAAAGTGGACTTAACTAATGTTCTCTACTTATTACAAATTAAAGCAAAATACCTGCTATTACTCAATCCTCACCCTACCCTATTAGAGATAATAAGTTTTTATGCCTACCTCCAGTATGACTCGAACCTAGGACCAAAATCGAAAGTAGTGAGTGCTCTTATTACTTGAGTCAACCCATTTCGTTACAATTGGAGGGAATTTATTTTTTCATATTTAGATTTCATCAATATAGAAATTAAATGAGGGAAACCATGTTCAGAAAAATTTGAAGAATTTTTTTTTTTAAATTTTAGAGAATATAGAAAAATTACAAAAAAAATGAGGAAGATAAAAGTTTCAATTTTTTTTTATAGATTTCTAAGAAAATGTTTTCTTTATTTTTTTTCTTTTGTTTTTCCTCACTATTTTTTTATCAGGAAAATCCAAAATCCAAAGAAAATTTAAGGGAAAAGATTAAAAACTTTTTGCCCCCTCTAAACTCAACCTTCTAAAGAAAAATAAAGTAGAATACATACTCGTCGATAAATAAATTGAGAGCAAATAGAAATAAAGTCTCTCTCGATCGAGAAAATAATTACAATTAATCATCAAAGGTATTTGAAATTTTCATAAGAACAACATTATCAGGTTCCCCTGTTCAACTTTTACCTTTAGTAAATAAGAGTTTCGACTGAAGTTAATTACAAAAGGCAAGAAAATTATTCTTTTAAAATAAATTTATTATTACAGTCCAAATTTTACAATTGGCTCACTAGTCAAAGCGACCACAAAAAATAACTTAAATTTTTAAACCAAAATCTTGATTAAGAAAATTTTATTTTATCTTTTTGTAAAATAATTATAACTCCACTACCATTTACTAGCTCGATAATATAAAGGGTTATTTGCAAATAACCTGAAGTATAATATTTTTGTAATTTTAACTATATCTTTTGGTTTATATAAAATTATATTTTTACATTTCAAATTTTTATAAATTTATACCTTCTGTATATAAATTAACTAACAAATTTATCTGTAAACATGAAATCTGAATTGAGGATATCTTATTTCAGTTGACTAATAGAAAAAATTTGTTAAAAATAATTTAAAACAGTTAACACAAATCACCCAATTTGCACACAAAAATATAAATTTGCAGAAATTTAAAATATGGAGATATAATTTTATACAAAAATCAAAAGACATAATTAAAATTACAAACAATTCATACTTTAGATATATTTTTTTTTTCAGTTATCCCTAATATAAAAGACTATTTTGCAAATAGTTTTAAGATATACATATTATACTAAAAGTCATTTTCAAAAGATATAATTTGATTTCTCAATTTTCTTTTCAGTATGTATTTTTGCTACCAAAATTATTTGAGGGAAAGTTATTTTTAGGACCAAATAAATGTGTTTGCTAGCTTAAAGCCTAGTAGCACAAGAGTCAATCTTATTGTATACTGTTCATGAAAGCTAGATCAGGCTATTTTTTCTTTTTTTGAGAAAGAGATCAGGCTATTTAAGGCTCGTAGTGTAAACTTTCCTGCATGCATAGTGTGCGGTATTAATCT
The DNA here is from genome assembly GCA_002914805.1 of Parasponia andersonii. Classification (NCBI taxonomy): domain Eukaryota; kingdom Viridiplantae; phylum Streptophyta; class Magnoliopsida; order Rosales; family Cannabaceae; genus Trema; species Trema andersonii. The sequence goes on from JXTB01000362.1 coordinate 434,109, forward strand.
TTTTATTCTACTGTTTTACATATTTTTCAAAGGTGATGAGGAACAAGCCTCAGCTCCAACAAATTGACTTTCTTTATGATTCACTGATGAGGCCAAGAAGTATTATGAAAAGAAACCATAATATTATTATTTAACAAAGTCAACAATGACCGAAAAAAGTGAAGATAGGGTTTACAAGACCTAATAGCAAGACCATAGCCACCTAATAAAGAAAAAACAAAAACAAAAAGAAATTCAATGTAGGACTAGAAAGCACAGCTCCAATCCAAAGGCTAATAGGCTTGACCACTCGCTGCAGATTCAAATTATATTACAAACCAACATAATTGCGCTCAGCTAGCCCAATCTGATCTTCATATAGGATCATCACCAATTGTCTAATGTACTGAGATTCAAAAACTTTGTGATGAAACAACTTTTTCTAGTACCATTTTATTTGCATTGCAAAGTCCGTACGTTCTTTGAAGCCACATCAATAGTTATAGTGCAATTCATATTGGCCGACTTCTTCTTCTTCATGATCAACATCAGTTCCACTTTTCCGGTCATCTTCGCCGTGCTGCTGAGCGTCAGTGTCCCGGCGTTTAAGTCGCTACCAAGATCAGCAGTGTTTGGCAATTGAGTTGACCTCAATTTCACAATCACATCATTGATCTTTTTGGTGGACTTAAGTCCTGCCTTGCCCTTGGGAATGATAACCTGCCCTACGGTGGCGCCGCCATAGGTGAAGTCGACGGTGGTGGCGTCGAACTTGTATGGGCCGAAGTTGGTGTTCTTGACCCTAACTTGGGTTGTGAAGTTCATATCAAAGGAAGGCGATGAATTAGCAGTGGAAGTGTCCAATGTTTGGAACTGAATGTTGGCTAATCTCAGCTTAGGAGACTTAACTTTCATAACAGTTAGTCCAAAGGCAGTGATAACAATGACCTGAAAAATGATAAAAGCAACAATATATATCGCCAGTTTGATCCTCTTCTTGCGCTTTAGCTCCTCCGCTGTTAAGCTCCCTGATTCTTGATCGCTTCTGGGATGACCATTAGCTCTTGCAAATGGGTACTCTTGGTTATGATCAGCCATTTCTTTTTTTTTTTTTTTGGAGTATCAAGAAAAAGTGTTCCTTTGTTTTTCTCTTTGGGGTTGTATATGTGGATTGAGAACAAAGAAGTTGGTTTGTGAAGATAAAGTGATCGAGAACGATGTATTTATAGTGTTTGGAGATTTAATTAAGGGATGTTTCTTCCCGGAAGCTAATTGAATAGATTTAAAAATAAATACTTAATTATTTATTTTGTACTAAAAGCGCGGTTATTAGTTGGCTTCTAGATATATATACAGATAGCAACATGGACTCGCTATGGTTTTGCGAGTGGAATTATGTTCTATTATAACATAAATGCATCAATAGAAGCTTCGATAGTGTAATAATTCGTTTTTTGAGTTTTATTTAATTTGTTTTGTCAATCTTTTTGTGTTTTTATCTCTTATTTTTAATCTTGTGATAATCCGAAGCAACCGAGAACAAGATTTTATATGTTATGTGATAATATATAGGACAAAAAATAGGGCGGTAAAAGCAATAATCTTAATCTTCTCCGCAATCTGATATTTTTGTTTTTTAAAAATAGTTTTGTGAAATATGGAGACTTAAAACAAAAGAAAAATTATTAAGGGGGAAATAAAAACATTAGCTACTATTAGCAAGTTGAAATAGATGGTCAAATAGTTCTATTTTCTACCAAGTACTATTTCCCCCTTTTTCTTTTGTCTTGTGGTTCCCACTCCCACTCCGAAACCACATGACATTTTTACCTTAACCAAAACAAGTTTTCCTAACGATAGGACTTTCACGACTTTAATTTTGAGGTAGTAATAGAGCCACAAATGATCTGTGCTAATTTGATTTTATTCAGTGGCAGAGTTGGCAATGTACGTGTCAGTTCAAGTTGGAAAAAATTCATGGTTCTTTAGCAATTTAGATTCCAGATTTTTTATTAAAAAATTGTCACGATTGAAAATCTAAAGGTGTAACTTTTAGTAATTTTAGGTTGAAATAATTATAAATAATAATTTTTATAAAATTCTAGCAAATTTAATATTTTAAATTTTAAATTTTAGTTCTCAAAAACAGATAAAATTCAACAATAAGAATCTTCTCGTTATTTTTAATTTCTCTAGAAAATATATACTTAATATTTAGAGGAATTCTATTTAATTTATTTGGAAACTTTTCATTTAAAATGGTAAAGTTCAATAAAATGAATCTAATGTCCAAACAATTCACATTAAATTATTTGTATTTCTAAAAACTCAATTTAATAGCAAAATTTATTTTCCTATATCTACTTAGTAAATATGCTACTATTGACTAAATAAATTTGACATACAAAAGGAAAGATGATACAGAGTACGAACTAATCAATGAAGAGGATTGGAACTGCATGCACAATGCCAAGCATGCTTGTCAAGTTCCCAGAATAATTATCACAAAATAAATCAACACCTGAAAGTGGGAGAAAGTAGGGAGTGAGCACGTGAATGCTCAGTAGAAACTTAATTACCTTTTTAAATGGATGCAATTTTACCAAATCTGCATGGTTAATACATTTTCCAAATTTCATTTATAAAATAATTATTCTCCATAATAATTATATGTTTAAAATCAAAACCAGAAATTGCAAGATTGTACATATCATAAATCAACCCATCCTATGAGCTCACATCCTCTCATCACGAACTAGGGTAACTCGTACTATGTGTACTAAGTACTCTCTGCCTGATACCTATCCTAAAAAACTGTAAGGACACCCATGTGTCTAAGCTTGCCGAACCAGAGGGGCAATTTAATGCCTACATCTACTGAATGAAAATAATTAGAAAACCTCGCATAGGTTTGCGGGGTCTCACTGAGGGCGGGTGTATTGGTCCGTCTACTATAATAACGCGATGCCTAAGATGTATCTCATGTGTGATCCTATAATATGTACAACATGTAACAAGATATATATAATAACTATGCATAACATAACTAAACAATACTTTAAAGCTCTACTTGATATTATTCGGGAATTTACTATACCTTAGGTAACAAATCAACTGAATCACCCCAATATGTATAGAAGTCATACAGTCTAATTCTAGAATAATCTAAGATTTTCCAATAGTTCATTAAAAGTGTCGTTTTATTCACGATTTTTCATAAATAAATTTTAATGCAATTAAAATCCAACATAGACATAAAAATCAGGTAATTGAACCCCTGCCTTAATCGAGTGTCTAAATGACATTACGGTACTATGAAAGACGTCTGGTGTCATTTGAGTATCGTTCGGAGGGACAAGCGTCGTTTTCGAACCTGTAATCGATAGGTTTAAAAATTTGATTTTCCAACGGGACCTCGAATAGAGAAACGAATATCGCCACTGAATTTCTAGCACCCAAATTAGCTAAGTTCAACATATGACTTGACCTATTTAGGCTTGGGTCGAAATCCAACATCATAATACTCAAAATTAGACAAATCTGAGCCGTAAGATTTTGTTTTTTGTGCCCATCATCAAAGATAATCAATAAGACAATATATATATATATATAATATATATCAAACTTCTTGTTTTCACGAGTACATCGTAAATATAAAGTTTATTTTATAATCTAATAGTCAGGTTAAAAAATTTTAATACAAAACCAAAAATGACTCAAAATTATCAAAAATAGCAAAATTCAATTTGAGCAAATTTAAGTTGAGATATATATATATATATATATCCTCGTGTTAAGATAAATCTGGGAAGCCTAAATTTATGGCTTGAAGTTATATATATATATATCATGATGATCCTCGTGTTAAGACAAATCTGAGAAACCTAAATTTACGGCTTGAAGTTGCCGAAAATGGTGCCAGAATTGAAATCATCCCACAGGATTTTTTCGTATTTTTCTGGTGAAATGGTGATTCGACGGGTTGAGGGTAACAGCTGAAGCTTCTTAGTGAGGTGGCGAGCTGATTTAGACAGCTAGTGTTGGTCACCGATGGTCAGAGGAGCTTGTGCAGTGGCTTACACAGTGAAGGGGATAGTTGCGTAGCTTCAGCCGAGAGAGAAAGGGAGAAAGGGAGAGATAGGGTGAGGGAGTGAGGGAAGGGGAAAAAAAAAGAAAGAAAGAGAGATTTTTTATAAAAATTGTGGGTCCCAGAACAAAAAAGATATCATATTATATTAAAAAAATTAGTAAGGTTTCACAAAAGTAGTCCTGAATTTGATCGCCTCTTTGAGATTTTTATTTTCTTCAATTAGTGACCTATTGAGATATTTTTATTTCAGGAAAAGAATTGTTGAAAAAAAATATTTATTTGTATAAGTACTCAAGTAAACATGAAACATATTTGGACAAATATATACTTTTGCAATAAAAGTTTGTAGCAAAAATAATACTCTACGACCGAGTTAAAGTTTTTGATAGCTAATTAAAGTCTAATCTCAAACGAAAATTCTATGGTAGTGTTTATAAAAATTCCGATGCATTTGTGGCTTGTAAAGTAAAGTACTCCTGATCTAGTGTGATGCATTTATATATGTTCTTATTAATTATGTATTTGCTTAAAGACGCTGATCAGGCATGTGCATAGGCTCCAAGGAAAAAGTATCCTACGCCATATGCTTGACCCCGAAGAATTGGTATTGCGTAAATCTCAGTTAATAAACGAAATCATACTATAATTTTTTTTTGATAAATGTTACCAAGAGGAAAACCCTCTCGTAATTATTCATTAAAATAAAATAAAAGAGATTACAGAGGAGGAAGAGGTACCAAACTCAAGAAAAAGAGAAAATAAACGACTGACAAACAACTCAATCAAATCTCAGGAAAAATCGAATGGTATTACCGAAATAATACTATTGATTCTACTTCCCAACAATGCCTCATTAAAAACTTTTTTGTGTAAAACCTAGAAAGAAAAACCACAAAAAGAAAAAAAGAGCACATTATTTTACACAAGAGACAGCTAACAGAAACGGAAATTACAAAGACCCAAACAATCCTTATGAAGAGCTTCATGAATAAAAAAAAGAGTAGAATGCCACCAAGTTGGTGATTATACACTTGGAGTCTTAGAAGCCATTAAATCAGCTATCACATTCTCTTCTCGAAAGATATGTGACACATGAATAGACATTTGAGAAATCAGGTTGATACAACGAAGCCAAGCAGGTTTCCAATGCCAAGGAACAAACAAAGAACGAGACTTGAATAGTGAAACCAAATAAGCTGAATTACTCTTGAGCTAAATTCTCTTCTACCCAAATTCCCATGTATAGAAAACTGCATGAATGGCTACCGCGAGCTTTGCTTCAAAAGCATGAGTGATACCCAGAGGGATGACAAAACTGCCCCTATAAAAACCTCTAGAAGTATAGAAAACACCAGCATAACTAACTAGACCTGGAGAACCAAAAACTGTGTCATCCGTATTAAGTTTCAGCTAACCTGTTGGAGGAAGATGTTATGAAACTTCAATTATCTTGGGAGCCTTAGGAGGTTTTAAATCAACATGAAGGCATTTCAAAATGAGCACCTCATCCAAAGAATTTTTCACAACACCAGACCCAAAGCTATTTGATTCTCAGATTGCACGCTAAATGAGTGAGATGGCAGAGGAGATGGAGACGAACTCGTTATCAAAAAGTAATTTGTTTCGTGATATCCAAATGACCCAAGTAGCAGTAACAATTTCTATTCACCAGAGCTACATTAATTGACTGCTGAAGTTAGGCTAAAGAGTATCTTGTCAAAGATCAATAATAGAACCATCAAGCCGAATATGCCTTTGAAAAGCTGAAAAGATAGCACCCCAAACACATCTACCATACTTACAAGAGATAAAGAGATGCTCAACACTCTCTTCATGACGGAAGCAAAAATGACAACAAGAAGGTAGAAAAAACCCACGACAAATAAGATTCTACTATGTTGGAAGTTTATCCTAAACCAACTGCCAAAAAACAAAGGAGCGTGACGGGGGAATAAAGCTAGCCTAGAATTTATTACCTCATCTCTCCTTTACTGAAAATCCAGTGAACGATTTATAAGTATCCACACAAGTGACCTCACTAGAGGAAGAGTGCCACCAAATAAGTGAATTTGGAGAGGCACAAATAACTATTTTTCGAATCTCAGTGGTCAGCATTGGAAATTCAGAAGTAAGTGACCACTCAGAGCCAAAAATAAGACTTCCTATAGTTGCATCAAATCTAGGCTCTATTGCATCATTGTAATCAATCAAATTTATTAAAGGAGAGCCCAGCCAATTATCTGATAAAAAACCAACCAAAGAATTTTTACCAATGGACCAAATCGGCTCATTAAGTAAAGGCTGAATATAACCCCTCAAACCACACCAAATTGAAGACTTCCAAAACCACCTCGGAGCAAATCGAGTAGAGAAAAATCTTCCCCTTAAGAATTGGAACACAAAAGAATCACCCTTTAACAAACTCTAGGAAAGTTTCTTTAGAAGAGCAGTGTTAAGAATTCTAGGATCTGGAAGACCAAGACCACCATCCGTTTTAGCTTTACAACATATCCTCCAAGACACAATAATAGGCTTAGTAACCTTAGTTGAACCAGACCACAAGAAATTTCTAATGGATGAAACCAACTCTTTTAAAAGAGTAGACAACCAACAATAAAATTAAAAGAAATAAGACAATTGACCCATGATAACGGAATTGATTAAACTAACTCTGCTAGCTATTGAAATATTCAAACCTTTCCAGTGTTCAAAATTGTCATGAATTTTATTCAACAAAGGTTGAAAGTGAGAATGCTTAGGAGAGCCAACAAAAAGAGGAACACCGAGGTAGGTGAAAGGGGATCCTCCCTTCCTCATTCCAGTAAGATTCAACAATTCTGAAACTAAAGCAGAGGAGACGGCTCGGCCAAAATAAATAAAGGACTTATTATAATTTACCTATTGGCCAGACAAGAATTCATAATCATGTAATGCACGCAAAATAACTCTAATATTGGAAACTGAGGCTTTGGCAAATAAAAAGACATCATCTGTGAAGAGAAAATGGAAAGAAGTCTTTTCCTTTCTAGTTGAAGTCATGGGAACTAGTGCACCTTTTCGAAGTAAAAGACCAAAGTAATAACTTAAATAATCTTCACAGAGGACAAATAGCAAAGGAGAGAGAGAATCACATTGACGAATATCTCTTGAGCAACCAAAATAACCATAAGGAACACCATTGATTAAAATTGAAAGATAGGCCGAGTGGAAAATATTGGCAACCCAATTAACAAAAGTTCTGTCAAAACCAAAAGATAGAAGCACCACCTCAATAAAATCCCAACAAAGAGTATCAAAAGCTTTTCTGATGTCCAATTTCATGGCTAAGTTACCCCTGAAACTATTCTTGTCCAAACAATTGTAGTATTCCGATGCACCAATAATACAATCCCGGATATATCTACCAAGCACAAAACCAAATTGATTTAGTGAGATGATACGAGAGCAAATACGTCCAAGGCGATCAGCAATAATCTTTGTAATAAGTTTATAAAGGAAATTCCAAAAAAAATAGGACAATATTGGTCAATAGAGAGAGCATGATCCACTTTGGGAATTAAAATCACAAAATTGGAATTCAAACCAGGAATTACATAACTTGAACAAAAAATTTACTGGACAACAGAAACAACGTCTGAGCTCACAATATCCCAACAAGACCGAAAAAATTTCTCAGAAAAACCATCGGGGCCCGGAGTACTCAACACATCCATTTCAAAAGCCGTTAACCAAATTTCCTCTTCATTAGGAACCCAACAAAACTCAACATTTTCTAGAGAAGAAACAAGACTCAGAATAATCTCTTGAACCATGGAGAAATCCCTAACATGATTATGAGATTCGACAAACAAATCTGTGTAGAAAGATTGAATATGATTAGAGATCAAGTGTAAGTCTTCAACCACAATCTCACTAATTTTCATATGACTCAACGTTTTTTAAGCTTTCCTATGTTTCACCATATTATGGAAAAAGCTAGAATTCCGATCCCCCTCCTTAAGCCATTTAACTCAACTCTATTCCCGAAGGTAAGTCTCTTGTTGAAGCAAAAAATTATCTAGAGAAGAGAGTGCATCAGACTCTTGGTGCAAAAGATCATCAGAAACACCTTCAACAGAAAGACGCTCTTGAATAACATTGGCTTGTTCGTTAGCTTTAGAAATATTACGCTTCAAATCACCAAAAACCTGCCAATTCCAAACCTTTAGTGCACATTTCAGATCCTTTAACTTCTTGACAAGAATAGACATTAGCGAACCAAAAGCAAGACGAGACCAAACTTCACGGACTAATTCTTTGAAACCCAAATGAAGAAGCCACATGCCTTGAAAGCGAAAAGGTCACGGTCCAGTAGGAATGTTTAAATTGCAAGACAACAACAGGAAATAATGGTCCAATCTTAAACAAAGTAAGCAAATACTAGCAAGTTGGCTCCAATGTTCAAGAAAAGCCTCATTATAAAAAGCTCTATCCAGGCGAGACATAACAATTTGGCCACCCCGTGAACCACGCCATGTATGACGAGGACCTTGGGTGTCTAAGTCAATCAAATTACAAAGAGTAACCCCATCATGGAAGTCCTCACAAGATCGACGCTTGATAATACCTGTAGTCTCATGTAACCCCATAACAGAATTAAAATCTCCCAGAACCAGCCATGGGCCATTCACATGTAAGGAAGATAAAGAATCCTATAAGTCGTGATGAAAACAAAACCATACTATATTAATGTACAAGAGATCTAGAAACCATAATCTTCAACAAAATCACAACTCCAAGGCCACCTTGCTAGAGGGGGAAAAAAAGTAACAAATTAAGAATGGAAAGCACTACACCAAGGGATATATATGCTTTGACATTCAAACCCTAGCACTTCTCATCCAATTTATTAGATACAAAAAAAAAAAAAAAACAGAGTGATAAAATAACTTTGTTTCTATTTGCACCCCCGACTCCGTACGTATTTTGCATTGACATCAAAAGTAATAATGCAATTCATTTCAGCGGATTTCTGCCTCTTCATGATCAACATCAGCTCCACTTTTCCGGTCATCTTCGCAATGCTACGCAGAGTCAACGTTCCAGAGGTCAACTCTCTCCCGAGATTGGCAATTGGGAGGAACTCAAACTCACAATCACATTAATCTTTTTGGTGGACTTCATTCCGGCCTTTCCCTTAGGAATGATAACCTGTCCTACGGTGACACCGCCGTATATGACGGTGGAGGCAGTGTTGTCGAACTTGTAGGGCCAAAAGTTGGAGTTCTTGACCCTTACTTGGGCCCTGAAGCTTACTTCAAATGAAGGTGATGATGATCCACTAGTGGTATTCAAATTTTGGAACTCAATATTGGTTAGACTTAGCTTAGGAGACTTAGCTCGCATTATAACCACTCCAAAAACTGTGATAACAATGATTTGAAACACTACAAAAATAGCAATATATATTGCTAATTTGATCCTCATTTTGCGTTTGAGCTCCTTGGCTGTTAAAATGCCCGATTCTTGATCTCTTTTAGTGTAACCATTTTCTCGTGCAAAAAGGTACTCTTGGTTCTTTTAATCAGCCATTATTATTATTATTATTATTTTAAAATTTTAATGGTAGTAAAGAAGAAATAGGTTCTTTTGTGTGTGTATGTGTAGTATGAGATGGATTTAGAAACAGATAAGTTGGGTTTGTATAGATTGGGGTAGTTGAAGGATAAATTGTATTTGTACTGTTTGGAGATTTGGATGGCGTTTCTTTCTGGAAACTGTTATTGAAAATTTTAAGGAAAAAAAATAGTAGAAATAGAATGAAGGGAATGAAGAGATATTTTAGTGAAGTTATATACCCAAAGCGCGTTTAATTTAATACATCGATTGATTGCTACTAGATAGCCGCATGGACCTTTTTTCTTTTCAGAGAGAAATATCGAATACATAAAAAAATCATTTGTATTTTATATTATTATCTAGAGAAGCTTCACTACTATTTGTTGTAATTCCTGTGTGAAATAATACGGATGGTATTTTCCATATGGAATTTATAAGTTATGATTACGCGATTTGAGATAACCCCTGTTGACTGCTCTTTAATTAAGCTAATAAGTAATGCGTAGTAGAAAATCGAAGCTAGTCGGTCCATTCACACGCAAACTAAATTGAATATAAATTGAGATTTTTAATGATAGAGGACAAAACAGGGAGGTAAAAGCAATAACCTTTTCTGTCCGCAATCTGGTTTTCTATTTTTTTTTTTAATTTTCTTTATTTTTTCCCAACCAATTTGGTTATGTACCGAAAGCTAGTATAATGTTGAGACATAACACAAAAGAAACAGTACTAAGAGAAATCAGGGTCACCTAATAAAAATAAATTGTTCATGGTATGATTTTCACCGGAATACTCCAATAATAATAATCCCTGTATATACCATTATAAAAATTTACTTAAGGTGCTTTATATTGGACTTAGTGTGCCCTAAAAAATTTAGGTGAACATATACCTATTAGTATGTGTTATTATATAGTATATGTACTTCCTGGACAGTTTTTGCCTTGCCTAATTAAGCCTTGAATCTGTTTTATTCATGATGAAAAAAAAAAGGGTTGTTCTTCTCTCACAATAGATATATTCAGTACTGGAGATTTATATAGTGGTATTCTTCCGCGCTAATTAAATTAATTGTCTGTGGTGATATCATTACACGCGAAAAAATTGATATAAATTATTGCGATGGTATCACAACACACTACATACACTAATAAAGTGAGAGCATATAGAGGATCAACGATACAATTGTAAGTGTGCAGCAGTACGCCAGTACATAATATCAACACTGACTATGAATAGAAATCCAACTAAAAAGAATATAGAAGTACTAAAGCAGTTAAAGTTATTAAAAGGTGTCACTAGTACTAATTACCACTACACATTAACAAAGATACGAGCCGCACATGTATATACAACTCAAATTGTCCATTTTTTATGTACATGGACTCTGTTTAATTATTACATAAGTTTTCTATATAGAAGTCACTTTAATTAGAAAAAGAAAAATGGAAATACTAATGGGTATTTATAATTCATATATTTTTCAGACGCTACTTTTATTTAGCAATGCGTGATACATTAAAATTGAGTTAATATGAAGTAGGACATTTCAAATATGATATATATATATATATATATATGCTTCTCACGTACATTTTTATTTGGGGGGCTTACATACACATTTATAAGTGTGACAATTGTCATATATTAATATGTGATTCTAAGTACTACTTCCTTTTGCTCTTTAAAGAAGTGTTCTAATCATTTAATAAAATGGCTCCGACTTGAGGAACACACATGATCATGTGAGATCCACCGTTTTGTAAGTGTGGGGGAATTGCCACTTACAACTTACAAGTATCATAATTACTTATATTTTTCGAAGAAATTCGAAAGGAAAAGGAATAATTAATCTTGAAATTCGAAAGGAAAAGTAATAATTAATCTTTACTTTTTTTTTTTTCCTGAAAGGTAATCTGTAATGACTTGTTGTTCCTTGATGCATAATTTTCTCATGTTTTATTGTAATATGGTACTTTACTACTTTTACTGTCTTCGGGTAGACTTTGCCCGAAAAAAAAAAAGTCATACGCAGCTTTGCAAAGGAGATGAAAAAAAATGTGTGAATTAATGCCTCGAGATCTATATAATATGGCATATTGTAGCGAAACAATAATACTATGTAACGAAAGAAATTTAATTTAGTTCCTTGGAGGAAAGAAAAGTACATGCCGGCTATATTACAGCTGATAAGGAAGTCATTAAAAATTCTTCTAACTAGAACTAGGTGCTAAGAACGAAATTTAACTATATTTTACATTGCTTATATATGGTAATGACAACATGTACATGTTTTCAGATTTCCCGGGGATCTAGACCAATTAATAGTTTGAAACAGTTACTACTACTTAAACATTTCTCAAGGACATAAAAGAGAAAAAAGGAACATTATCAAAGAGATANATTAATTTGTTCTATATTTATAGTGTTAATTTGGACATAGGCCGGGAGAGGATGAGTTCCAGGATGCAGTGATTCATGAACATCAAAAAATAAAAAATATATTTGATCTTATTTTATTTTATTTTTCCTTCCTCCAAATGTATACCAAAGCGCGTTTATTAAATTTAATTGTATTGTCTTCTAGATAGTCGCATATATAGACATCGATCGCTTTTGTCCTATACATGAACATTGTTGCAGTTTCCAAGAACAACTAAATATTTAACAATATTATATATTGTATCCGTATAAAGATTTTTTCTGATCTTGATATTATCATTATTATTATTATTTAATATTTTGCTTAGGGTAATACATATTTGAAATAAGAAGCAACAAATGATCATGTCCAATGCCTTTCTAGGTCTCAACTTGAGGTGCTACAATATATTGACCAAATGGAGTGAAACTTACTCTTTTCTCGTCGAATGGGTCCTACAGTTGAGAACTTGATTTATAAATATTACAGAAACAGCAGAATGCGTTTGACTGGAAATTAAGTACCTGCTGCGAGTCAGGTCTTACGAATACGGCTTCATTTTATTTTATGTTGTAATAGATACTAATGAAAATAATAGACAAAAAAACCGAGCCACCACTCACACGCTCGAAAATATTTTATTTAATACATCAATTTATTATTTTATTGTTTCTTTATTAATCATCGGCCTAACATACCTAACATTGAGTTAAAAAACAGGTAGTATATATTGCTTTCAAATTATGGAATACATTAAGTATACATAAAAGTTTCTTACACAAATGTAAGTACGGATGCCCACCATGAAGTATCTATTTCAGTACCAGTTACATGTATTGTCATAACCGGAGGTCGGGTTATGACAGAATGGGTATTTCATAAATTAGAAATACAAAAATAAATAAATAAATAAATAAAATAAAAAATAATTTAATTAATTCAAAATTTTTTCTTAGAGTCTCTAACATTTCAAAATTGGTCTCAACAAAATAATTAATTGAAAATAAAATCACATTTTTATGCGTCACTCATTGAACATAGACAGTAAATAAAATAATTGTTTAATAATCGTACGTCACAAATCATCTCATACTCAAATACCAACATAAGTAATACAAACCATGTCCAGATCTCAAATTCTAATTTATAAAGTTTAATAAAATCCAAATTCCTACTCAAATTTAAATATTTCACAAGTCTCGTAAGAATTTACTAAAATATAAATAAATTAGTTATTCTGCAAATGCCTCGATCTAGTTTTTCTGGTCCAAATCATACTGAGCGCCACCTAACAGGAAGGAAGTGGGTGAGCTTGTGCCCAGTAGAGAATCGATTACAAGTTTATATATATATATAAGAAATATATTCATGTTGAAGGTTCTGCAGTGTTCCATTTCAAACAGTTCACAAAAACTCAAGTGAAAATCATAGTCTAATAGTTCAAACATTTTAAACTATTGTAAAACATCCATCAAACCAATACATATCTATTCAAGCCAAGATATAACCATGTATGCAATCATGATGTCCGAAGTGTCCTAGTGGATCACTCGTAAATCCGAATCACCTAAAGAGACACCGTAAGTCTGATCATCTGATATAGGGCATCGTAAGTCCGATCACCCGATGTGGGGCATCATAAATGTGTGAATGTATGCTAATGTTTTATAAATGTCAGAATAAGGATATGCTCCATTTCCACAAAATCTCAAAATATCCATGCAGTATTCTTTAATCAAATCAATTCCAGTTCTCGAAACTGAATTCTCAAATCATTTTGGATTTTCTAAAAATTTCGGCATTACAACAACTATTTTCTATCAAAACCCCAAAATCCAATTTCCTACAGAAATCATCCAAAACAATATATGACACGCCAACCAGTGTGACGTGTCTCCCAAGCAGTTTATCTATCAAATCAAATCAAAAATGGACATAAACACTATTTTTATAAATTATTTCATGAAATTCTATATTTATTAAAAATATGTAAAATTCATAAATTAAATTAATTTTAGAATCAAGTAATCGAATCCCTACTTCAAACGAGCGTCTAACTACCGTTATAAGGCTATGGAGAAAGTTTGACGTCGTTTGTGTGTCGTTTGAAAGAGCGGATATTGTTTTCGAACCTTTGGTTCCTTGATTGAAAACTTGATTTTCAAACGGAGCTTCAAATCATGAAATAGACTTCACCATTGAATTCAGAGCACCTAAAAATCCTAGGTTAGACATAAAATTTGTCAAATTTGGATGCGGGTCCCATGGCACGCATATCGAGATAAATCTGAGCCGTCCGATTTCGTTTTTCAGACCCGTTTCAGAACATAGTCAATATATATCTCATTTTCACCATTTTCAACGTAGATTCCAAAAATGATATTAGTTTTAAAATCTAACGGTCCAATCAAAAAGTCAATTTCAAAACCATTTAGATATAAAACTATCCAACGAAATTAAAATCAAACGGAGCAAAATTGAGACACAAGGTATCTACCATCAGATTGCCTATGAGGAGACGAGTCCACGGCGACCAGTTTCGCGGCGAACGGTGGCAAGAATTGGCTCCGACGAACAAAACCAACCGAGGGGTTTTTTGGCGATTTTCAGCGACAGACAGCTCCGGCAAGGTTGGTTCTAGCAGCGGCCCGTTCGTCTGGCGACGGTGCATTGTTTTCGAATAGCGGCAAGCTCCAACAGCGGCCAGAGGAGGAACGGTGGTGGCTGGCAGTGGCAGGTCTTTGTGGGGGCTTTGAGGGAGAAGATGGAAAAGTGCAGGGATTTATGGGCAATTTCCGTAACTGTAACACCACGTGCAGCTTCTGGTTAACTGGGCACTATTTTACTTATTTACACTTTGACCCAGTTTTCTGAAAATCTTCTCAAAAAATACCCTTGATTAATTCAATTTTGACCCAAATTTTCAAACTTTTCTGACATTTTCGCCCAAATGAACCTAGACCCAAACTCGTCCAAATTCATCCAATAATTTTATTTTATTATTTTTATTTCAAGTCAAAAGACCAATTTGTCCTTACAATTTTTAAGGGATTTCACATGTATATAGTATTTTCGTCTAAGAGCAAATAAGGGCATTTGGATCCTCTTGAGAGAAAAAAAAAAGGGGAAAAAAGGAGAAGAAAAGTCAAGGGCATTTGACGCTTATGGTAAAAGAAAAAATAAAATATCTGAAGAAATAAAAAGAGAAAGTGCATACTCCTCACAAAAAATCAAAAAAAGAAAAGAGAAAGTGCATCTATTTATAATAACTGAACATGTACGCAGCGCTTCATATGTCAAATTTCTACTAATAGTACTAGGTAATTTATCTTGGTGTGATTAATTATAAGAATAACCGACTCAAGTTTAAGAGATTCTGTACGCTGATTCGGTGTAATAAATGTTGATAAAGACAAATGTAGTTATGAAATGTTAACTTAATAAAGATTTTACCGATAGTAGTCATGTCTTGATCCGGATGCAAGCGTAATTTTTGGAATTGTAGTATCCGAGGTGATATTTTACAATATATTTTCTTCTACTATAATTACTGTGCAAAATAGAGAAACTGAGGCACTAACCCTTCATTTTATATTGATTATTGCTCATCAGTCCTTTCAATTCATATAAAATTGCTCTCATTCAATTAATTTCACGTCAAAATATTACAACAACGAAAAATTGAACTTTCACAATCCAATCATATATATAATCTAGGAGTCATCTACCCNTTCAAAACCATTTTGATATAAAACTGTCCAACGAAATTAAAATCAAACGGAGTAAAATTAAGACACAAGGTATCTACCACCAGATTGCCCGTGAGGAGACGAGTCCACGGCGACCAGTGGCCAGAATTGGCTCCGGCAAACAAAACTAACCGTGGGGTTTTTTGGCGATTTTCGGCGACAGACAGCTCCGGCAAGGCTGGTTCCAGCAGCAGCCTATTCGTCTAGCGACGGTGCATTGTTTTCGAATGGCGGCGAGCTCTAACGGCGGCTGGAGGAGGAGCGGTGGTGGCTGACAGTGGCAGGTCTTCGTGGGGGCTTTGAGGGAGAAGATGGGGAAGTGCAGGGATTTATGGGCAATTTCTGTGACTGTAGCACCACGTGTCAGCTTCTGGTTAACTGTGCACTGTTTTACTTATTTATACTTTGACCCAGTATTCTGAAAATCTTCTCAAAAAATACCCTTAATTAATTCAATTTTGACCCAAATTTTTAAACTTTTCTTACATTTTCGCCCAAATGAACCTAGACCCAAACTCGTCCAAATTCATCCAATAATTGTATTTTATTATTTTTATTTCAAGTCAAAGGACCAATTTGTCCTTACAATTGTAAGGGATTTCACATGTATATAGTATTTTAGTCTAAGAGCAAACAAGGGCATTTGGATCCTCTTGAGAGAAAAAAAAAAGGGGAAAAAAGGAGAAGAAAAGTCAAGGGCATTTGACGCTTATGGTAAAAGAAAAAAGAAAATATCTGAAGAAATAAAAAGAGAAAGTGCATACTCCTCACAAAAAATCAAAAAAAGAAAAGAGAAAGTGCATCTATTTATAATAACTGAACACGTATGCAGCGCTTCATATGTCAAATTTCTACTAATAGTACTAGGTAATTTATCTTGGTGTGATTAATTATAAGAATAACCGACTCAAGTTTAAGAGATTCTGTACGCTGACTCGGTGTAATAAGTGTTGATAAAGACAAATGTAGTTATGAAATGTTAACTTAATAAAGATTTTAACGATAGTAGTTATGTCTTGATCCGGATGCAAGCTTAATTTTTGGAATTGTAGTATCCGAGGTGATATTTTACAATATATTTTCTTCTACTATAATTACTGTGCAAAATAGAGAAATTGAGGCACTAACCCTTCATTTTATATTGATTATTGCTCATCAGTCCTTTCAATTCATATAAAATTGCTCTCATTCAATTAATTTCACGTCAAAATATTACAACAACGAAAAATTGAACTTTCACAATCCAATCATATATATAATCTAGGAGTCATCTACCCACAAAACTACACAATAACTAAAACTAAAGCAAATAAGTACCAAAAATAGTATAAAATCAGAGTAAACTGAAGTACAAAAAATTAATTAATAAATTAAACAGCTGAAATATTTTTTCACTTGCACTCTAAAGACCGGAGCTTCTTTTGATTGACATCAATAGTAATAGTGCAGTTCATATTGGCAGACTTCTTCTTCTTCATGATCAACATCAGCTCCACTTTCCCGGTCATCTTTGCGGTGCTGCTGAGAGTCAACGTCCCGGAGGCCAACTCAGTACCGAGATCAGCAGTGTTTGGCAATTGGGATGAACTCAAACTCACAATAACATTGATCTTTTTGGTGGATTTCAGTCCGGCCTTGCCCTTGGGAATGATAACCTGTCCTACGGTGGCACCGCCATAGGTGAAGACGGCGGTGGTGTTGTCGAACTTATAAGGGCCGAAGTTCGAGTTCTTGACTCTCACTTGGGCGCTAAAATTCATGTCAAATGAAGGTGAAGATGATCCAGAATTGACTATGTTGAGATTTTGGAACTCAATATCGTTGCTAAGCCTCAGCTTAGGAGACTTAGCTCGCATCACAACGAGTCCAAACACAGTGATAACTATTACCTGAAACACGGCAAATATGGCAATATAGATTGCCAATTTGATCCTCTTCTTGCGTTTGAGCTCGTCGGAGTGCATGGTGGTCGATTCTTCGTCTTTTCTAGTGTACCCATTTGCGCGCTGGTTCTTTTCAGCCATTTTTTCGATCTCCAGGAAAATCTAAAATGAAAATTTTCTTTACCCTTTGATTACTTCCTTGAAATTAAGAGAAGTTTTTCTCTATTTCTCGAAATTGAATCGAGTAGGAGTGGAAGTTGTTTGTGGTGATGGAGCTGGAAGAGATATGTGATATATATATATATGGAGTCTGCGTGTGTTATTACATATGATAGAGAGGGATGAAGTGGCTGCCAGGAAATGTAACCAAACGCGTCTCAGCAAGTTTAGGTACATACTTGGAACTATATTCATTGACTTCTAGACGGTCGCATGAAAGCCCAAAAAAAGACAAATATAAATAAAAACAATAAATAGGGTAGCTAGAAGGAGAAGATCAAGTCCACAATCCATGACTTTCTAGGCCGTCGTAAGGTGATCAGCATCATGCTTTGTGTATCTCAAAGACGAAGTAATAAGCGCTTAATTGTTGACAGACATAACCTAGAGAATATTGAATATATAAGACAGTTTTGGTAAAATGACACTTTTTTAACTTTTTAAAAATAGATGATCATTCATATTGTT
>JXTB01000363.1:0-52673 GCA_002914805.1 Parasponia andersonii
TGGGGTTCTGTTTGGATTCTGGGAAAATAAGCTGAAAGAAAATGAAGCGACCGTTGAGGCCATTTGGGACGAACTTGTTGGGATAGGACTTTGGAGGACCAAACTGCTGATTCTTTCAGTCTTGGGACTAATATTCTTCTTCGTATCCTTTTCATTATTATTTTATTTTTTAAATATTTTATTTACCGTTCCAAAAATAAAAAGTCAAAACCCAAGATATATTTATTTGTTTGGAGCTATATTCTTCTTTTTTATTATTATTATTATTATTATTATTTTGGAGTTACTTATACGTACTAATTCCACCGAAAATAAAAATCAAAAAGAAAAGGAAAGAAAAGAGAGAAAACTCTACTTAATTATATTTTTATGATCCACACAATATGTACTTGTAATGAAAGGGACACCAACTTTTATAACTAAATTGTTTGCCAAATTAATTTATGGTGTTTTCAACTACCAATTGAATATTCTTTTCTGAAAAATATTCGTTAGAAAATCTTGCTACATCAATTCGGCTGTTACTTGGTGTACAATTCTGATACAAATTATAGTATCCTTGATATGATTCCATACATACACAATGAAAATTTTCGTGACAGAGAAAAGCCATGATATTGTGTGATTTTGTTTCTTTTTAGTAAAAGACCATTTTGTTATTAACATACTATTACAAGTCTGGTGAAGGATAAGTTCATCATCTTACCTAGGAGTTACCTACGCTAATTCACGTGCAACTTAATTAAATTTCATGAGAACATGTGCATATATTCTCGAAAACGTGACAATTATCTATTGATATCTAGAACAAATCTCCAAACTCGTTGGAGTTGTTACCATAAGCAAGAAATTTTGATAAAGAAGACACAACTAAGCTCTGTCTTGATCAAGCCAACGCTTCGGCTTATTGTGAGAGAAATAAAGAAGGGTCATTTTTGACCTAATTTGACGACCTTAACTATAAATTAGACAATCATATGGTACTTAGCATAATTCGTTGTAAAAAGTCAATCTACCAACACTTGATTTAGAATAAGTTGTGAGACAAAATGGTCAAAGTTAAGAGAATTTGAGTGAATAAAAGTTTTGTATTACTCTTAGAATACTTGCAATTCTAAAAAATAGGACTTGAGTATAAATAAACCCAAGGTGTTTTTATATAGGCAAAGTCTAAACCTACCAAGGGTTATGATCGTACCAAGTGGCAGGATCTTACAAAGAGCATAAAATTTTCCCAATTAAAATAGTAATATCTATAAAGATATTTACATAGAGAAATCTAGAACAAGTATGGCTTAGATCCTTCTAGGAGGTTCACCTACCATCTTGACTCTTCCAAGTCATTCTAGGAGTTTCTAGGACCATTTCAATCTATCTAGCACTATCTGGCCTTATCTAGAGCCTTTTAGAACTTAGTAGGACTGTCTAGACTCTTCTAACATAGCTAAGACCTTTCTTGATCATTCTAGAAGTGTCCACCACGTTCTAGGATCTTCCCCTATCCTTTTAGGTGAGTAGTATATATAGAGGATTTTAGAGCCATAGGCAGCAACATTTGAATTTTAGGGAGCCAAATGAGCAGGGTGTAACACCTTCTCCCACTCAAGTTCGCGATGTCCCCATCGCACCATCGACTATGAACCGCTTGATATGATATTTGAATTGCCATAAGGCATTCTTATGCTCCCACCTATCCTCGGCCTCAGATAAATTCTTCCATTTCATTAGGTATTCTCGATAATTAGGCACACTACGTTGGCGAATCAAGCGATCAGCCAGAATACACTCACTTTTTTATCAAAAGAAGGTACCACCGCAGTAGGAGCCTTTTTGGACTCACCCTTTGAAAGGTTTTCCTCGTCTCCATGGTAGGGTTTTAGCATGCTAACATAGAAAACAGGGAAAATCTTTAACTTGACACGAAGGTGAAGCTTATAGGAGACCTTATCCATATACTTGAGTACCAAAAATAGACCTTTCTATTTGCACAGTAACCTTTTACGCATCTTCCTCAAGGTTTTGAATTGTTAGAGCATTAGCTTGACAATGACTAAATCTCTTTCTTGGTACTCAACATGCCTCCTCTTTTTGTCGGCCTACTTCTTCATTCTTTTAGAAACTTTATTCAAGTAAGTCATAGCCAACTCTACTTATTCATGCCATGCTTTAGCAAACTTGAATGTCGCTGGACTCTTTCTGCTCTAACTTATAGCCAAGGCATGTGGGATCATAGGTTGTTGACCCATAACTATCTCAAAGAGGCTTTTACCCATTGACTCATTCATTTAGAGGTTAAAAGAAAATTAGGCTACATCAAGTAATTTTGCCTAATCTTTTTAGTTAGCACTCATAAAATACCTTAAGTATAACTCCAGCAAGGCGTTCACCCTCTCTGTCTGGCCATCGTTTTGGGGGTGAAAGCTAGTAAAAAAGTTCAAGTCCAAACCTATCAATGTGAACAATTCTGTTCAAAACCTTCCAGTGAATTGGAGGACACGATCACTTACAATATTTGACAGGACTCCCCAATGCTTCATAATATGCTTCATAAAGAGCCACACGATCTCATCAATAGGACAACCGGATGAAGCAGGTATGAAGGTGGCATACTTAGTGAAATAATCAACTACTATTATGACGCTGCCAAAGCTTTCCGACTTAGGCAGACTAGTGACAAAATCCATAGAGATACTCTCCCATAACCTCTCAAGAATGAGGAGAGGTTCCAACAATCTGCCCAATAATTATTGTTCTACCTTGTCTTGTTAGCACACAAGACAAATTCGCACATATACCTCGACATCATCTCTCAATTGAGGCCAATAGTAAATAGCTTTGATAAGAGTAAGAGTGCATTTCTGACCTAGGTGACTAGCCCACAAAGAATCATGGCATTCTTTAATAAGCTCTTTCCTTAAATTTCCCTACTTAAGCACATAAAGTCGATTGTCTTTAGTATAGAAAAGTCTGTTACTCAGCCAAAAGCATCTCGTCTTTCCTTCCTTTACTAGGGGCAATAGGCTTTTTGTAAGAATATTTTATTCTAGCCTTTTCTTGGTTTTCTCCATCAAAATGCTATCAGGCCTGCTTAAGGAGGCAAGCTCTGTCTTTCTACTTAGGACATCTGCCACCACATTAGCTTTCCCAAACTTGTATTGAAGCCAATAGTTGAATTCTGTTAAGAAGTCTTGCCACCGAGCTTGCTTGGGACTCAACTTTTTCTGAGTTTGAAAGTAGCTTGTGGCTACGTTGTCGATCATGATCGTAAAGTAAGTGCCCAATAAATAGTATTGTCATACCCTTAGACAATGGATAATGGCAGTCATCTCTTTTTCTTGCACCGTGTAGCGTCTCTCGGTATCATTGAACTTACAGTTTTTATAAGCAATGGGACGCCCTTCTTGTAATAATACTCTACCAATAGCAAAGTCAGAGGCATCTGTGTGAAGCTCATATGCCTTAGAGTGGTTAGGTAAGCTGAAAACCGACTCTTCACTTACCGCTCTCTTCAAGTCTTCGAATGAGACTTGACACTTAGGTATCCATTTCTAAGACTTGTTCTTCTTGACCAGATTAATAAGTGGCACTGTACTTGCTGAGTAGGACTTGATGAACTGCCTATAGTAGTTTATAAGTCTGAGGAAAAATCTCAACTCTAGCACCTTAATAGGAGGTTCCCACTCTTGGATGGCTTGTACCTTGGCTTCATCCATTATAAGTTTCTCATCCTTTATTTTATGCCCTAGGAACATCGCTTCCTCTTTGGCGAAGAAGCACTTCTCCTTCTTGATGAATAGTTGGTTCTCTCTGAGGATCTTAAACACCTTCCTCAAATATTCTAGGTGTTCTTCCATAGTTTTGCTATAGATAATTATATAATCAAGGTAGATTACCATGAGCTGACTGAGGTAGGGATAGAATAGCTTATTAAGAAGAGTGCAAAAGGTAGCAAGTGATTGGTAAGGCCAAATGGCATGACTAAGAACTCCTAGATACCATACCTTGTCATGCATGTGGTTTTGGGCTAATCTCCCTTTGCTATGCACACTTGGTAGTACCCAGAGCATAGATCAAACTTCGAGAAGTATCTAGCATTCCCAAGTTGATCAAACAAGTCAGCAATAAGTGGGATGGGGTACTTATTCTTTACCGTCACCTTTTTAAGAGTCCGGTAATTAATGCACATCCTTAGTAAGTCATCTTTCTTCTTCTGGAACAATACTGGGGCACCGAAAAGGGCTTTGGAGGACCTAATGAAACCCCCGCATCAACTTCTCTAGTTATTTCCAGAGTTCATGGAACTCTAGAGGGACTATTCGATAAGGACTCATTGTAGGTGGCCTTGTACTTGACTCAAGCTCGGTTTCATGATTCACCTCTCTCCTAGATGGAAGTTTCTTGGGTAGGACGTCAGGCGTCACATCTTGGAATTCATCCTAGATAGCTTTCACCTCTATGGGCAAGTCACTTTGAGGTTCCAACTCTACATCATCATGCTCCATTAAGATGGCCAAGTAACTCTCCTCCTCTCTTTTTAAGCCCTTTTCTGAATTGAAGTGCAAAGAGTACTTTGTTTCTCGATTTCATGGGCCACTTTGTTGGTACCACACAAACTTTTTCACCATCCATGATGCATATAGAGTTAGTAAAAGAAACAAGAAATGCCTGCACTCCAAACCAAGCATCACCGCAAATTCATCTATTGGCACCACTAATAGGTCAAGCTGGCTAACCTATGCACCTAGGCTAGCCTTGACACCATGAGCAACCTAATGGATAGGGTGTGCTGCTAAATTTACTTTATTGAGGGAGCCTTATCCATTGGATACCGACAAGTCCAACCACCTAGCTTCCTCGACAGAGATAATGTTGTAGGATATACTCGTGTCAACCAAGGCTTTTGTGGCCTTGCCATTGATTGTTGCATCCACAAAGAGTAAGCTTTTAGCTTGTGACTTAGGATCCGATTGTAAGGCGTTAAGGAGTTGTAAAGGACCAACATGTGCACCACCATCTTCTTTATCACCTTATTCTTGGCTTGGCTCGGAGGTAATTCAGGCACTGAGAGCTTTCTTCTTAAGACATTCACGTGCTCAATGTGGCCCATCACAAAGAAAGTACTTGACTCTTGGCTTAGAGAAGTCACGATCTTTCTTCTCCTTACCCTTGTCCTTGTACTTGTAGGAGGAACTATCTTTGTTCCATTTTCCTCCTTTTGTTTGCTCTCCCCCACTCTTTGCTCTACCACCCTTCTTGTTTTTAGCCTTAGAAGGGTCATTGTTGGTAGAGTAATCAACAAGGTTACAACAATAGCATCGGCCAAGTCCTGGACACCACGGTGCTTGAGCTTTAACTTGCCCAATTCTGAAGACCAACCATGAACAAGAACAGAGCATCTTTATCTGAAGTGTTAGGGACTTCGAGTAAGAGTATAATAAACTTTTTCACATAGTCTCTAACACTATCACATTGCTTGAGGCGGCGAAAACTGCCTTTTATCTCTTCTTTGACATTCTTGGGAAAGAATTATCTCTTTAGCTCTATCTTGAAGTCATCAAAAGTGGCTAAGGTACACACCCCTCGTTGCATTCTCCCCGTGTCTCCACCTCTACTATAGTATGGCGGTATCGGTTAGATACAAGGCAATATTATAAATTTTACCGATGTCGTCCATCACACCAGTAGGCTCGAAGTACTGCTCAAGTTCCTATAAGAAGTTCTCAACTTCTCGAGCATTTCGAGTACTATTAAAGGTCTTTGGTTTAGGCAACTCGACCTTTCTTGCCTCAATGGTTATTGTGGTGGTCACCCTCATGGCCACCGCTTGCTTGTACAAAGTAAGATCACCACCCATCTCATCTACTTTAAGTAAAATATTAGTGAGTTCTCTTTAGAAGAGATCTCATACCTTGGTAAGCTCCGAATGAAGGGACTCGATTTCTCGTCTTAAGTCGGTTTCTAGCCCACCAAGCGCATCTTTGATGCCGCTGTAGATCTCTGCATCCTCGGTCTCCAAACCGTCACAATGGCCATCTAGATCATCTACTCGCTCACTTAACATGCTCAAATTAGACTCTAGTCGGGACACTCTAGCTTCTAAGTTAGTCACCACATCCCTCAATTTTCCGTAGGTAGTACCCTTCTTCCCTTCATCACGCCCACGTTCGAAAGCACTAACTTCGACAGAATCAAGAGTTGTAACCATAGTCTTCATATAAAGACAATGGAACCACCAAGATGCAATGAGCAACCAAAGTTCTAATACCATATTGTCACAACTTTAGCCTTAATCTAGATAATTGTGTAGCACTTAGCACAATCTGTCGTACTAAGTCAGCCTACTAACACTCAAAAAAGGGACTCAGAGTAAGTTATAAGAAAAAGTAGCAAAAGATAAGAGAGTTTGAGTGAATGAAAGGTTTATATTACTCTTAAAATGCTTACAACTTTCAAAAATGGGACTTGAGTACAAATGAACCCAATAGGTCCTTTATATAGGCAAAGTCTAAACCAACAAAGCGTTATGATCATGCTAAGTGACATGATCTTACAATGGGTCTGGAATCTTCCTTCATAAAATAGTAATATCTACAAAGATATTTACATAGAGAAATCTAGAACAAGCATGGCTTAAATCCTTTTAGGAGGTTCACCCACTATCTTGGCTCTTCTAAGTCATTCTAGGAACTTTTAGAGCCGTCCCAACTCATCTAGTACTATTCGACCTTGTTTAGAGTATTCTAGGACTTAGTAGTGCCGTCTAGAGTCTTTTAGCATAGGTAAGACCTTTCTTGATCATTCTAAAAGTTTCTACCATATTTTAGGGCATTCCTCTATCCTCTTGGGTGAGCAATATATATATATATAAAGAATCTTTAAAAAAAAAAAAAGTAGGACTTAACTAATGACCACTACTTACTACAAATTTAAAGGAAAATAATACATACACTCTACCAAGGTTTGAACCCCTGACCCCCCAAATTCACACACACATCCCTCAAACTTTAGACCAACTGAGCTAGTCCCAGTTGGCTTCATATATATAAAAGATCTTATAGTCATGAGTAGCAACATTTGGATTTTAGGAAACCAAATGAGCAAGACATAACATTAAACTGCCATTAGTACAACATCATAAAAAAAACTTGGAATAGTAGCATAATGCCAGTAAGGCCACTACTTGGCTTGTTTTTCATATTTCAGCATCAACATTAAATATTTAATTTATATTTACACATACTCACTAGAGAAGAATATCAAACACACGAAGATGCGGTGACCAATACCTTGTTTGAAATTGGCCTAATTATGATATTAATTTCCCGGTGCCAGTTGTTAGATTAGACAACAGACATCCAATAGTCAAGAGCGAAAGGGGTTTAACATGACCATTTTGGTTTATGAACCACATTGCTGCGCGGACTCTATACATGTGCCCCAGGCTATACATAAGAAAACTCCAAATCGTTACTTTCATTGGATTTAGCAATCACCTGGGTTATCGCATACGACCTCCTTTTGTATAGATATTGTCTGCTTTGCCTTTAGTGCCTCAAGGCGTCTGTACAGTTAAAAAGATGCTCTTTCTTATATGATCTTTCTTTACAAGGACATCTTTCCTGAAACTATCCTTATAATTTAGCTTGAATTTTGTTAGATTCGACAGTCCACATTTTCTGAGCGAATTTGGAACTAATTAAAGCTTGACCAGTTGTTTCGCCCTGTGAATTACAACTAGTTCAAAGAGCATATGGAAGGACACGTCTTTTGTGAAGACCTAACGACTAAAGTTATTTGTACAGCTACATAATAAGCTCTCCATCCAAACATCCTTATGTTATCATCAAGAATTTTCTTTCAATTGCTCCACCAAGTAAATAAAGTGAGAGGTATTAGAACAACATGTGGTTTATCTTCTAAAGCTTCTGCTATTCAATGACAGTATGGTGCCACATTATCCGTTTAGGAAAATGTACCCAATTAAATTTGAAAGATACGCAGTTAACATCATCTTCTGAAAACACTTGAAGCGTCTCAATGTTCTATGTACCTTGAATGGCACTGGGTATTGCAGTAGTATTAACAACCTTGAAATTAGATGTTGAAGAGATCCAAGGGTCATTGAAACAATCTAGCACTCATCCAAATGTTGTGCAATTTTTAATATTGAATCAAGTCGAAAAAAACAGTATGTAAATTTAACAAATACAATGAAAGATAAGCAATTTTTTCAACAGAAAATGCTTAAAGAAAGATACAACACAAAATCTAACAAAATGCAATAACTACTATGGTGGGCAATAATCCACATTTTTGAATAATTGAATGTTGTTTTCCAATTTCTATACCTTTCCAGTATAATAATAATAATAATGTGAGCTTCTCCAGTGTGGTATTTTTACTTGCATACTTGAATATGAATAGTAATTTTGCGTAATAAAAAAACGTAGCTATTTATGGTTGAAGTTATTTTGCAAGAGCACATGGAGGAACTCCCCCAACGACCCATCAAGTTCCATCACTTTCAGCCTTTCATCTATTACCCTACTTTTTAATCTTAATACTGACCTCAAAACCAGCACAAAATTAAGGAATTTGGATTTATTACAAATAAGTTTGAATCATAAACGGATTGACTTTTAAAGTACGAAAAAAATAATGGGTCAATTTTTCGACAAACCGATATTAACCTGCCATAATATGATTAATAAATGGATCATTTTGAGGTCAATCTGTATACAATTTAATTATGGCTCGTATAAAACTAAATTATATTATTAGATATATACGAGCTTTATAACTTGTGCATTTGTTACGAGTTAACTACGGAGTATTTATTAATAGTATAAATAATTATATATAATATATTTATTATATTACTTATAAGAATAATGTTATGTGTCTTAAAATTTGTACCAAATTTTTTATAATAATACATGTGACATATGAATTGACATAATTCAATTAGTGAATATGATTAATTTATTTATAACAAATTCTAATACACTAATTGAATAACGATAACTCATATACCATATGTGTTGATATTAAAAATTTGGTTAGTACTCTTAGTATCATCCTCCTTATAATAGGTAATAATTTTTTACAACAATATGATAATTACTTAAAACATGAAAAGATAATCATTTATTATTTCTTAATAGTTTTTTGTATAATTATTAATTTATTATAATAATAATGTGAGCTTCTCCAGTGTGGTATTTTTACTTGCATACTTGAATATGAATAGTAATTTTATGTAATAAAAAAACGTACCTATTTGTGGTTGACGTTATTTTGCAAGAGCACAAGGAGGAACTCCCCCAACGACCCATAAAGTTCTTTCACTTTAGCCTTTCATTATTACCTTACTTTTTAATCTTAATACTGAATTTCAAAGGACTCACTCGAAACTAGCATAAAATTAAGGAATTTGGATTTACTACAAATAAGTTTGAATCATAAACGGATTGACTTGTAAAATACGAAAAAATAATAGATCAATTTTACATCAAACCGATATTAACCTACTATAATATGATTAATAAACGGATCATTTTAATGTTAGTCTATATACAATTTAATTATGACTCATATAAAACTAATTTATATCATTAGACATATACGAGCTTTATAACTGGTGCGTTTGTTATGAGATAACTATGGACTATTTATTAATAGTATA
This sequence comes from Parasponia andersonii, assembly GCA_002914805.1. NCBI lineage: Eukaryota > Viridiplantae > Streptophyta > Magnoliopsida > Rosales > Cannabaceae > Trema > Trema andersonii. The sequence goes on from JXTB01000363.1 coordinate 9,686, forward strand.
AATAAACTGGTGCGTTTGTTATGAGTTAACTATGGACTATTTATTAATAGTATAAATAGTTATATATAACGTATTTGTTATATTACTTATAAGAATAATGCTATATATCCCAAAATTTGTACTTAATTTTTAATTTTTAATATCAATACATGTGACATGTGAATTGGTATCATTCAATTAGTGAATATGATTAATTTATTTATGCCAAGTTCTAATACACCAATTGAATAATGATAATTCATATATCACGTGTGTTGATATTAAAAATTTGGTAACAATTTTGGTACACCTAGTATCATCCTCCTTATAATTAGTAATAATTTTTTACAATAATATGATAATTACTTAAAACATGAAAAGATAATAATTTATCATTGCTTAATAGTTTTTTTGTATAATACAAATTTAAAATTCTTTTTTTTTTAGTTTTTCTTATTTTTTATATTATAATTATATGTTTTATAGATATTTATTCTAGATAAAAAAAAATTGTGATTTTTCCCGTTTTCAGTTTCTTATTAATTAAATTTTTGATATATCGTTTTTTTTATGGTTTGCTGTTAATCGTGTACATGTCTTTTTTATATATAAACATTGACAATTTTATGATTTACTTATAAGTTTTATAACTAATTTAATTTAGTTTTTTTAAATTGAAATATAATTCATGCTTTTTTTTGAGTTTTTTTAATATAATTATGTTAAAGTACTTTAATAGTATCGATATTATCCTATGTCTTTTTTATACTTATGGTATTGCAAGGCTTTTTTCTTCTTTTTTTTTTTAATACAAATCACTATTTTATATACTTGCTTTAAGATAGCAATTATTTTTTAATGACATATTTTCATTTGGATAATGTTATTTTTACCAGAATTTTTACTAAATTTTTAATACCAACACATATAGTACTTGAGTTAACAATATTCAATTGATAAATATAATTAATTTATTTGTAAATTTTAATATACCAATTAAATAATACCAACTCAAATACCACATTTATTAGTATTAAAAATTTGGTATAAACTTTGATATATGTAACATTATCCTTTTCATTTTATTACTCAAAATCATTGTAATTGAAAGGGTAAAAAATACATGTAATTTAAATGGTTGGGTTCATATATCTAAAGTATCTTAGTAGTATCAGTGTTATGCTTATATCTTTTTTACGTCTCCAGTATTGCTCGGCGTGCTGTTCGGCATTTTTCTTTGATAGAAATCACATATTTTATATACATGTTTTGGGATATCAACTATCTAAGGTAATCATACTTTTATTTTACTACTCAAAATGATTGTAGCTAAGAGAAAAATAAGAAAAATAAAATAAAGAATTTGAATTAGATTTAAAATTAAAGGCCTTTGATCTAAATGAATAAAATATTACATCATAAATACAATAAAATCCAACATATAATAGGAACTAAATTATTTTAACAATCTCTCGACAATATAAGAATTTTACGGCGGTATTAATTATAATATACTATGCTTCTTCTTTCCTCCTTCACACTAAAACTTTCATCCCTCTCTTCATCAATCATGTCATCAATAATCAGTAATTACGAATGTCTAATTTTTTGTATCTATTATAATTATATAATAATATCTGAATAAATATAGGTAAATAAATATATAGATATATATAATACATGGCTCAAATATATAACAGTATTATCATGACAACTTTATAAGATAATATACTTTCAAAGTGTTTGTCTAGCCACTTAAGAAATAATTTTCTTAATTTCCTACTTATGTAAGAAAAGTATTTCTGACAATTGAATAAACAAGTAATAGATTATCAATCTAGTAAAACAACTTACCATATATATTATACCGGTCAAATAATAGCAACAAAATCATAAGAGTATAACTCGAAACTGACCAAAATCTATCAGGTGCATAAAGGTTAAAACAAAGAAAAATTAATAGAGAGATGAAAAAAATTTAAAAGAGAAGACTGAGAAAGAATACTCTAGCAGGATTTAGAAAAAGAAAAGAAAGAGAAAAAACACTCAGTTTTAATACGTATATACAAATCTAAAAAAAAATTAAAACAGAGATCCGATTAAAATGACTAAGTAAACTCAAACTTGACAACAAATTCTCCCAATATCCAAGGGATAAAAACTGTGAAATGACTCCTTAACAACAAACCAAGTTTATTATCCAATAACAAAAGCCATTATACACAATAATTTTTGGACAGTTAGTATACTACTCTATATAATCATAATCGAGGAATAAATGTTCATTATTACCAAATAAATAGAAAGTCATAAAATAGAACTAGAAAACATTAAAGCAGAGTTAAGTAAAAAAGAAAAAAGAAAAAAGAAAAATGTTGAATAAAATAAATGAAAAGAAGAAAAACCAGAATTAACTAATAGGGAAAAAAAGGAGAAAAAATCAGGAAAAATGACTCAATAATGGGACAAAGAAAAAGAAACGTGTATCAAATACAGAGGTAGTAAGAGAAGTACAATACCATTCTGCGATTTTGAATCCAAAAATAGAGGAACAAATGTCTATACACAATAAATACAGTACAAACAATACAAATTAATGGAGGACATAATAAATTATAACCAAATTCAAATATAACAAAACATACTGAAACATTTTAATAGTTCATAATTTTTAATACAACAACAAAACAATAAACGTGTCAATATCACATTAATAACACAAAATAGATATTAATCAATAATAGAACAAAATATTTATAAAATTAGAAGAAAAGAAACTAAAACAAACACAGGCAACAAAGTATAATAAATACATATAGTACCTGAAGTTTTTTCTTTAAAAAAAAAAAAAAAATCCTTGGAACTAACTTTCAGCCGAGTACAGGTTATACACGGAGCACACAGAAAGGTAGAAAAACAGTGGATGCAATGATGAATAATGATAAAAGATGAAGTAACACCAAATAATCAGAAAATATATATAATCAGGTAACACAAAAAGATACGTAAAAGATTTTAAAGTTAAGTTAAACAGGTGGCAACACCCCAATTAAACATATAATAAAAGAAATTTTGTCTTAAAAAAAGTCAGAAACTTATCGAACACAAGTACTTAAAGTAAGCCTATAGTCAAAATAAGTATTGCTCAAAGAGTAAACCTCCAAAAATATGTTTTGAAAAAGAAATTCCCTAATTACTCTGCTCTAATTCTAATTTTTCTTTTTATTTTTTACCTTTTTTTTCCACTCTGTTTGAACAACGTAAAAAAAATCCAAGAGAACATAATTAGATTTTAGATACAATACTCAAATCATAAATACGAATAGACAAAGCATTAATTACGAAAACAGAGATCATAATTAAGAGCGAAAAAATCTGAAAACAGAGATCATAATTAACAGCGAAAAAATCTGGAACAGATACTAAATATCAAAGCCGAAAAGGCATAAAAAAAAGTCAAGAACACTCCAGAAAACTGTAAGAATTTGAAAAGACATAGACAAAATTATTCAGAGATAACCAAAAGCCCCTACCCAAATCACCCCCCAGCCATATACTCAAAGGCAGTTTCGGTAAAGTCACAAACCCAAAATTACGGAAAAAACCACACCCACAAGCATTCCTCACCACACTAGAAGGGCAAAAATGTGAAACCACCATTAAGACCAGAAAAAAATAAAGAAAATTAAATTTAAAAAAGACCAAAGTCGTGTCATTGTTCATCTAGAATGATTCCCTCCCTAACTTTAGATATATATAATAATGTGTATTTGGGTTTGTAGTTAATTTTAAAATGTGTGTACTATATGTGTTTTTTTTCCTTTAAAAAAACGGAAAGGATTCAAACCTTAAACCTCTGTCAGAGGTAAGGTATGATAATTAGGCTAAGTCTGCAAATACAATTATATGTCAATTTATATCACATAAGTTAAATGAATTTATTTTAATTAATTTATGTTAAATGAGTGAATAGGTTGGGTTGAATTAACGTGACATAGAATATGACTCATTCATATAAGTGTTTTTTAGCCATATAGTTTGCAAAATGGTCGTTTTTCAAATGTTGTTAAAAATGGCTGAATTTAAAATTGCCATTTTTCATATTTAGTTTATCAAAATATATATTAATTTATTTTTTAATGAATTGATTTACTTTATAAAAACTAGATCAATTGAAAAACAGCTATTTATTAAAATAAAATTATAAAATAGTCATTTATTAAATACATGTAAAAAATAACAATTTTTTAAATTGATTTTAAAAAAGACCATTTCTTATAAATACTCTTCATATAAATGGGTTAAGTATGTCATGTCAACCTATTTATAAACAATTTGAATTTGGATTCCTGACACGATCGTAAAACAATTAGGGTTTAAGTTTGGTTACATGTTGTTATATATAAAAATCGATATAACACGACTCGCTATCATAAATTGTCACCCCTAAAAGAATATTGTATACTTTCAATCAAAACTCTATGTATCAATCACATAAATTTTGATTTGTCACTTAAAAACATTCAGGACTTTTAACTAATGCATTAGAGATATATAGGAAAAAATAAATTGACATATTAAGATAAAGTGAAATAATTATAAAGACGCATAAAAAAATATCCATAACATTTTACATGTTTGGTACATTGGTTCCCATTTTTTTTGTGGCATTCAAGTTCCCATCATTTCACTTTTCTGGCTAGAGTTACGAACATATTGTACTGGCACGATCTAATTAAATTGAGCAAAATATAGTTGGGTTTCTTACAAAATTAAAAACTCAAAGTACCAAAAATTAAAAAATCTCAGATTGGCTGATTTTTTTAAAAAATCACAAATTGATTTAGAAAAATATCACTTTTAAAAAGTTTTATTAGAAAAATAACACTTTTAAAAAATATTTAAAAAATACAATCTTTTTTTCAAAATTGGTATTTTTTTAATCCAACTTGAGATAACCATTTAGGTTACTTAGAGTAATCAATCTAGTTACTTGAAGTAACTGAACAAGTTACCTTAGGTAGCTTGATTAACTACCATAAGTATCTCATCAATTAATAAAAAGTGGTATTTTTCTAAATACTTTTAAAAGTGATATTTTCATAATTAAATCTGATATTTTTAATTTTTTTGAAAAAATGCCATAAAAAATCAAGTTTCCTCAATATAATTTCATGTTTTGCTTAGCACAACTTGTGTCATGTCGTGCTAGCCTTTGTCTAGATATGCTAGCTCATCTGGCCTAAAATTTGGCAATTTAATTGATTTTTTTAACTTTTAATGTCATTTTATGAATATTTTCCTCAACTTATTCAAATGTAAGAAAAAATATAAAATAATAGTAAGTTTTTTTTATTTAGGGTTGAGCTTGGTTGAAGAAAAAGGAAAAAACAAAAGAACAATGTTTTAAAATCACTTTAAGATAGGACAAATAATAGAAAATAAAAATGACTTATCAATTTTGAGTATTTTTCAAATCATGTGAATGTATTGTGCTAGCATGATCAAATTAAGTTAAGCATAATAAAAATAGTTTCGTGTAATATTTGTACACATTATTTTTTAGCAGTATTTTATCATGCTAGCTCAAAGTCTTAAATTATTGATATGATACGACTCATTAGCCCATGTTGTAACAGTTGTACTATGTCACCTAATGTGCCTAAATATGTCATTTTATGTGTGTTAAAATTACGTAATTCAGTTGTGTGTTTTTTTTTCTGTTTTACTTTAATATTATTTCATGAATATTTTTCCCAATTATTCAAATGAAACTGAAGAAACGCGATAACCTATTTTTTTAAAAGGGCATAGTGGTCATTTACCAATTCAAAAATTAAAAAAATGATGAAAATTCAATTTATTTGAAAGTGGACTTAACAAAAAAAAGTTTAATAAAACATAGGGTCAATGTGTGATTTTTGGGGCTTAAGTGAAGGAAAGATTCAAAACTATGAGCAAAATTTAGATTTTGACTTGGTGGCCAATAACAAATGGGCCTAGTGTCGTACCCACACCCAAAGCCCTCTATCTCTCTATCTCTCTCTTCCTCTTGTTCTTTCTCTTCTCTCAGTCGGAAAGCCTTAAAAGGAACCCCTACCTCTACAAGTTCTGATTGACGACACAACGATCGAATTCATAGTAAACCACAACAACCAAATATGAGCCAGCCCTTAGAAGCCTTGCACCACAACAGCATGACCAGAAACTACGGCAACAAGGAAGGTAGTCGTGGAGCTTCTCAGAGTTGTTGTGTCACCGTCCAACCACAAAGTACGTCAAGATCAGTCCCATTCTCTTCTTCTCGTTGCCATTTTTCATTTGGTATCAGCCTCAACTCTCAGTGTTGTGCGATCTTAAATCTATACATTAGTTAATACCAAAAAGGAAAGTCAACGACTGTGGACAAGAAGGTAGGTCAAATAACTAACATTGCGACCTGCTCCGTGTAGATGAACATACAACTAGCATAAAAGTAAATTAGATCAAGCTTATTCAAATAGGTAATCTGTGAAGAAAGGAAATAAGTTTTGAGTAGAGATCAAGCATTCTATCTATTTAAGTTATTATCCAATTTTGTATTGTTACCCCAAATTATATTTTCTGATTATGTACTTCTCCAGTTTCATATTTGGGAAATATTGAGCTACCCTCACCTATATAAAGGAGGCTCAATCTTATTATTTATCATCTGGCAATCATTTCACTATACACTTTCTGTAATTCCCTTTGTTCTCATCTTAAAGCTTAGAGAAACTGTTGTAATTCTCTAGAAAATAGTGAAGAACAGTGGACGTAGGCTCATCTTTTTTAAGGCTGAACTACTTTAAAATTCTTGTTTTCTTACTTACTTTTCTTTATCAATCTTTTTCACACATAAGCCACATCTCGTAACTTACCAGATTCGTTGTTGACAAAACCTCCGTCAACAATTGTTGCTAAAAGGAAGGCTATTCGAACAAAAAGTTTATCAATTCTGCTTATTCAACGATGGCAAACACTAGAAATACTATGAGGAACACTAGAGTTAGCCAAAATTAACCTCAAAGTGTTGCCACTACACAGGTCGATCCTACTCAGAATCAACTAATCATGACTGCACTTGAGGAGAGTATCGTCTAGAAATGCTCTTGCAAACCTTCAGCAAATCACCAATTAGATCAATGATTCTCTGAGGTGACTTGCTGAAGGATAGATGGTCATTCCACCACAGTACGAACGTCCCAGAGATCATCTTGTCTAATAAGCAGAAAGAAGGATTCAAATCTAGGAGAAAGGAAATCACAACCAGCCTAGGACCCATCAAGAGCACCATGCAGATCGCACTTCTAAGAAAAAAGAAAAAGCTATAGACCTACCATATTAATCTGGTACTGGGAATTCAAGCACAAACTGTGATCGTGGACAATCCTTTAGGAGAGCTCCTGACAACTGTTATCATTTAAGCAATGAGCAAAACCGTTAATCAAGAATCTTCTTTGAAAGAATTATCAGGGAGCCAAAATAAAACTCTGCAGACCTAAGACAACATCTAGAACAGTGATGTCAAAGAGGTAGTCATGAGCAATCCACATCGAATCATAATGACCGAACTCCATCACATCGAACTATCTCACTGGAATCTTCGTAAAAGTCACTGTAGACCCTGTCTAATCAACTTGTCTTACATCGTGCTAACAGCGACCAAAGACCACCCCTACCACCAGCAAGATACAATGTGCTTCTTTCTAATATTGAAGTTCATAATCTGAGGATTGCATTAGATGCATTTGTTGGATAGGATGATGAGCTTGTGAATGGATATCGTCAATCACCATTCAATAAAGAAGTTCGAGCTGCTGCATTACTTGTTGGATTCAAAATTCCCACTATAAACACTTTTGATGGGAAAACTGATCCACAGGACCACATGGATCACTTCAACGATTTGATGGAGCTCTACTGGGTTAACGACCTCGTACATTATAGATGTTTTGCTATAACCCTCATAGCTGCAATGAATAATTGGTTCTGAGAATTTCAACTTGGTTCTATCTCATCTTGGCAACAACTTCTGATCGTATTCTTAAGACAGTTCAAGCTACAAAAAACTTTACTATTCTATTAATCAGTCTATCTACTATTTGACAAGGTCTAGAGGAAACTTTGCGATGTTACCTCAACCATTTTACTTCAGAGTTGGCAAAAGTCAACAATCTACATGAAGGACGACCATAATAACCAACAATAACAATAACAAGAAGTTGAAGAAAAGGAAGAACGAGTAACCAATCGAAAAGCAGCCTGAACGGAAAAAGTAGGAAATTTCAAAGGCTCCCCTGTAGTTCAAAAATTACACCGAATTAAGCACACTCATAGATCATATTTTTGCGGTCATGAATCAGCATGAGCAATATCGTCAATCGGAGCCAATAAAATGGGATAGGGCGAAGTGCGACCCCAACAAATTATGCTGATATCATAACGATATTAGACACAAAACAAACGATTGTTATCCCCTAAAGGATGAAATCGAAATGTTAATCAAAGAAAGATAGTTGCGACAATATATCAAACAAAATGGTGGTGTGAGAGAAGAAAACTAATAGTGACCTCTAGCAATTCAACGTGAAGTGTGAACTATCTTCGGAGGCCCACATGTAAGAGGAGATTCAAGGAGAGTACAGGATAGGTATATACAGGAAACTCGATAATAGCCATTGACTAATGTGATACACCTCGAGCAACATTCACAGAAGTTTCAATGGGTACCTATCATGGACATCATTTTCACAGAGCAAGATGCAAGAAAATTCCATTACCCACATAATGATGTACTTGTCATTAAGATCAACTATGTGAGCACGCAACTATGGCGAGTATTAGTTGATAATGGGAGTATTGTCGACGTCTTATACTATGATGCTTTCAAAAAGATAGGGTTAAGTGATAGTCATTTAAAACCCATTGTCACTCCACTTTATGGATTCACTGGCGACAGCATAATGCCAGGGCATGATTAAGTTAATGGTGAACGTTAGAACTTATCCTAGAGTTTCAATGGTAATGACTCCATTTTTAGTGGTAGATTACCCATTAGCATTCAATGTTATGTTAGGAATACCAACTCTAAAGGAGCTTTGAGCTGTCACTTCAATCTATCATCTCACCATGAAGTTCCCAACTCAACATGGAATAGGTGAAGTATGAGCCAATCAATATGATGTGTAGTCCTGTTATAACAATTCTTTAAAGCTTACAATGCGAGATATAACATCTCGCATAATAATGGTCCTATTATAGAAAGAATCGTCAAGCGAAGCATCAATCGAAGACCTCGACCCACGAGAGATCGATGGAAAGGTTAAGGCTAGACCCATTGAAGATATGGAAGATTTATCAATCGACGAGTCTTCAAAGGTATTAAGAATCAAAGTGAAGCTTTAAGAACTTGTGCGAGCTACACTAGTCACATTTCTAAAGGTAAATTTGGATATCTTCGCATGGCAATATTTAGATATGGTGGAGGTTTGATCTGAATATTATATGCCACTGCTTTAATATTGATATAACAAAGAAGCCTATATGACAGAAGAGAAGGGCAATAGATCTAGAACACTACATCGCATTAAAGAAGGAGGTTGAGAAGCTACTCGAGATTAGATTCATCAAGGAATCTTTTTACTCGAACTGGCTTACAAATCCAGTTTTAGTGAAAAAAAAAAAAACCCTAATGGAAAGTGGAGAACATATATCAACTTTACACATCTCAACAAAGCATGTCCGAATGATAGTTTCCCATTTTCAAGAATTGACCAGCTTGTAGACGCGATGTCTGGGCATGAATTGCTTAGTTTTATGGATGCGTATTTTGGATACAACCAAATCCTCATGTACGAGCTAGATAAAGAGCAAACCATGTTCATCACTGATCAAGGATTATATTACTATAAGAAGATGCCCTTCAGACTTATCAATGTAGGAGCAACTTATCAACGTCTTGTCAATATAATGTTTGCAAAATAATTTGGTAAGACAATAGAGGTATACATTGATGATATGTTGGTGAAGTCGAAGAAAGCTGAAGATCATGTCAGGACCTTGATGAGATATTCAAAATTCTTCGAAAGTATCAAATGAAGCTAAACCCCCCAAAGTGTGCATTTGGAATAGAATCTGAGAAATTTCTGGGGTTCATGGTCAATCAGTGAAGCATTGAAGCTAATCTTAAGAAGATTCAAGCATTGATTGATATGTAGTCGCCTCATAAACCTAAAGATGTGCAAAACCCAGTGGGAAGAGTGGTTGCACTGAGCCGATCTGTATCGAGATCAATCGATAAATGTAAACCATTCTTCGAGGTGTTAAAAGATTTGAAGAGGTTCAAGTAAACAGAAAAGCGCAAATAGGCATTCCAAGATTTGAAAAACACTTAGGCTCTCCTCCACTCTTGTCAAAGTCAAAGCCAAGGGAAAAGTTATACTTATACTTCACCATTTCCAAATATGTGACAAATGCTACATTAATTCGAGAAGAAGAAATATGCATCAGCCTGTGTAATATGTAAGCAAAAGACTACTCGATACCGAAACAAGATATTCAGAGATGGAGAAGTTGGCACTAGTGCTTGACATTGAGTCTAGAGAGCTTCGACCATAGTTTCATGCACACTCTATCGAGGTTTTCACAAATTTTCCATTAAATATATTTTGCAAAAGCCTGAAGTGTTGAGATGATTACTCAAGTGGATAGTCGAGTTGAGTCAATTTGATATTAATTTTTGAACTCGAACTACGATCAAGGTTCAAGCTCTCACAAATTTTATTGCAGAGTTCACTTATGACGTCGATCTTCCCACTAAAGTAATTGAGAGACCAACCATAGATTTAACTAAATTGTTGAAACTTTATATTGATAGATCATTGAATTAGAATGGGTCTGGAGCAAACTTGATATTAATTAGTCCAGAGGAGCATAATATCCATTCTGCACTTCACTTCAGATTTCCAGCATCGAATAATGAAGTAGAATGCAAGGCGTTGATAGCTCGACTCAAGCTCGCACAAGAAATAAAGGTTGAAATGATTAAGATATACAGTGACTCCCAGTTGATTATTTGTCAAGTGATCGGAGACTACCAAGCTAGAAGAGGAAAGATGCTAACCTATCTAGAGGAGGTGTAGAGGTTACTCTGACATTCACTACTTATATTATTCAACTTCTTCCTCACACTAAAAATACTTAAGCAGATGCTCTAGCCAAAATCGCCTCAACAAAAGAAGCAAAATTGCTAAAGGTGGTCCTTGTCGAATTTTTTGCAAGGCCAAGTATCAAAGTAGAGCCGCAAGTAACTATGTCAATTGACCAGAAACCTTCATGGATAGATCCTATAATGAAGTATTTACAAGATGGCAACCTTCTCGACAATAAAGACAATGCGAAGCGACTCCAAATGAAGGCAGCTCGCTATGTCATCTATAATGAGAAGCTCTATCGAAGAAGTTTTAGTTCGCCATTATTATTATATGTTGATGAAGAAAGAGCAATCTACATTATGAGGGAGATTCATGAAGGGATATGCGGAAATTATTCTGGGGGCAGTCACTTACGAATAAAGCTCTCAGTCAAGGGTATTTTGGGCCTACTATGAAGAAAGATGCAACGAAATTTGGTAGGAGATGCGATATAATGTCAACAATTTGCAACCATTCCTAGGCCAACTCCTGTTCCTCTTACTTCGATGACTAGTCTATGGCCATTCGTAGTATGGGGAATTGATATTATTAGAATGCTCCCACTGGCACGAGATAGATTAAAGTACGTCGTAGTTGCAGTTGACTATTTCACTAAGTGTACGGAAGTTGAAGTGTTAAGTACTATCTGTGCAAAAAAGATGAATGATTTTGTTTGTAAGTCTATAATATGCCGATATGGTATACCGCACACTACAATTTCTGATAATAAGAAACAATTCGACTCCAATGAGTTTCGCAACCTCTACGACAACTTAGGCATCAAGAAAAGCTTCTCCATTATTATTCATCCACAAGCCAATGGTCAGGTCGAAGTTATAAATAAGGTACTTAAATAAAACCTAAAGATAAAGCTAGAAGAACATAATAAAGCTTAGCCAGAGATACTTCCCAAAGTACTATGGGGTTATTGCACCACTTAACAAACCACTACCAGAGAGAGTCCATTTTCTCTGGCCTATGGATATAAAGCAATGATCCCATTTGAAATTGGTACAAGCTCCTTACGATGATCTACTTATGAACAAGATCAGAATAATATATTGATGAGAGTTGAGCTCGATCTTTTAGAAGAAAGATGTGAGCAGTCTCAACTATAAGTTGTGTCATACCAATAGGTATTGCTCAGTATTATAATTCAAAAGTCAAAAACAGATGATTTGACATTGGTGATCTTGTTCTTCGACAAGTTCTCCTAAATACTAAAGAGTATAGCGTATGTGTATTTAGACTCTCCTAAGAAGGACCATATATCATTGATGCCATCGTTCAACCTGGGACATACAAGTTACCTCGCACTAGAGGCCAAAAAATTGAGTATGCTTAGAATACAGAACAACTTTGTCGTTATTATCAATAAAATTTTCATGTGTATCTTCATATAGCTTGAATGGTTTGAGGAATACATTTTGTTATTCATCATCTAAATTTATTAATAAAAGGAATTATTTCTTTGATCTATCGTCTTGTTATTTCTTTTTCGGTTCGTTTATTATAGTTTTATAGTCGTCCTCGAACACCATAAAACTTGGAAGGCAGTGGGATTAGATTTAAGTAATCTCCTACTCACTTCTTAAGAAACTATGTAAACGTTCATTTAGAGGGATTGGAATTTTGTATCATAAAATTTCTAAAATTTCTTAAAATCTTAGGATTTTCTCATTGCTTCATGCCTTAGCATGTCGTATTAAGCGATGTCTTTCCTCGAACGAAAAACGTGACTAAGCAAAACATCCATAGTACGATGTGATATATTGCTATAAATTCTATTTTGACATAGAACTATTGGAAAATAATGTTGAGTTCGCACCACTCGTATTCGTAATTTTTCTTAAGTGGTCTAACCCATCCTAATGCTTAAAATCCGTTTTAAGTTAGTTAGATTCGAATCACAATAACGTATTTATCAGTCACTTAATGATTGACTACTTAGTACTAATCAGTCACAATAGCATGCATTCTTTTTATTTTAACATTATTTTGTAGGAATAAGAATTTGATAAACAAAAAATGTTATTAATATAAACTCGCACCCATATGTGAGCAAAACGATTACAAAAAGAGGGACAAGCCCATATTGTTCGAATCAAGTAAAAATTGATTGCAACTTACAAAAGTACTAGTCTTCCTTCCCACCATCATCCTCAAAGTCCTTAGCAGCCTTTGCATCATCTTCTCTCTAAATCTCAACCAAAGCTGTGATGTCAGAACCCAAGAAGGAGATGTCAAAGCTCAGATACTCACGGTAAATTTTGTAAGCAATAGTTGAGACTCCAAGGTTGTTAGCTTCATCCTCAAGTTCTGGTAGCTGATTTTTCATGAAATCCTTATGGAGGGAGATATATTCATTTAACCTCCTTATTTCCTCCTCTAGCCCTTCGGACTTCTTCTTCTCTTTCTCTAGGTCATCTTTGAACTGTTGTTTCTCTACCTAAAGGTGTTTATTTTGGCTTCATGCTTGCTCTTTAGGTCTTCGCATGTCTTCGATAAGGCTTCAACCTTCTTCTCGCTTTCTTCGTCGGCCCACATCAAATTGAGGATAGGATCATACATGAAGACCACAGCAGAAGCAACTTACGTATAATGGTTATTAGTCATAATTAAAAAGGATTATTTGTATTCGACATGAAGAGTAACACTTACGTTGGCAAGCATTCTCATGGTTTCTTTGAAAACAACCTAAGATGGTCTGTTCTACAAGTTTTTTCATAGTTGTTAGTAGTAAACCGATCAACAATGGAGACAGTTAAGCCAGTCTTCAAAAGCAGCTGGCTGAGAAGTACTTCGACCTCTAGAGGATGGTCAGGTGGATTGAGAGGTTCAAGAGGAGTTGATGACGTCAATTTTTTACCTAATGACCTCTGTCTATTTGAGGCCTTAAGGAGGTGAGTCGAGGTATTAGTGGGAAGAGATGAAGTATTTATGGGCTCTTCAAAGATAACTCTCCTTTTCTTCAAAGTCTCGAGAGTTTTTGTGAGAAGCTCAATGGAGAAGCTCGCATACTGCCTCTAATACAAACCATATTTGCAAGAAAATGAAAAGAGTGAGGAAACATTGTGTAAGTATAAAAATATATATAAAATAAGTGACAACTCTACCTTCGGGTTGATGAGTTGGATAGGGACTTGAAATATCTCGAGAAGTGGTAGTTTTCTTCTTATTCGAGCTTGTAGCTACCAAGGATGAAGATGTCTTTCACTTCTTAGAACTCGAAGACGTTTGTTTTTATTTGGGCTCAGAGCGCTATTTGGGCAGTTTGCAAATGATGGAAGACTCACACCTTTAGGAAAAAGGTTGGATGCGAGTATGTTCTTGGTTATTCCCAAGATTTTCCATTCAAATTCTTCTTCGAGGAGACCGTTGCTTTTGCTGACACGAGTAAGTTGGTTCAAGTTAAGTGCCAATCGTTCTTCTCTATTAACTACAAAGTAAAGTATAAAAGGTGCTAGAATAAATAAAGTAAAGCATGCGAGTATAACAGGGAGAATATTTACCAATGTTGGAAAAATCCATTATTAGTGTATTTGAATTGGAAGAAGCCATCCTTCCACTTGCCCATATTATTTCTAACATTGGCAATGGTCTTTGCATCGGAGCCCGACCATTTACACGCATAATAGAACTAGATGTCGGAAGGATTTGACTTGAGACAGTAAAACTATGCGAATTCTTCTGGGTAGGGATTCCTAATTTGTGTTTCTGGTATAATAAGAATAATTCTATCATGTATCTATACATGTTAGGTGTTAGTTGAAAAAGTACGACACTGTAGTAATCGATCACAGACTGTATGTACGGATGAAGAGGAAGATGAACCCCAGCTTGCATTAGGGTATCGGTAAATACGGCATATCTAAGTGGGGATGTGTTTAGGTGATTAAACTCAGTTGGAGTCAAGATCTTTAACTTCGGATTGAGGTTGTATTACTTTTTTAATTTCTCGATCTTTGCCCATGTGCAATTTAATTTTATATCATCGCAAGACCATTCATTTTCAACATATTGAAAGCCTAAAGAATATTCGCAAGCTTCTTCTACATGTTGAGGGCATTGGTCCTCTAGGAGATCTGTTATGTAAGGACTTCCTTGCCTAGTTCTTGTAATCTCAACTTCGAGTTCAGGGTCCCTCTCAATGAAGTTGTCTAAGTTAGACTTAGGGCTCATTGAGGGTTCCAATTCACCATAGAATGCATTCCCTTCTCTAAAGTCTTCACTACTAGACATATGAAAAGAAACAGATGGTATTTAGTCCTATGTGAGCTCTGGTCGACAAGTATTTAATATAAACTTTATATATATTTATAAACTAACCTAAGTGCAATCTAGAAATAGGTATGCTACTTTGTTTGTTGTAAGTATACTCACTATGTACGAGAAATTTGGGGCTACAAGTCTTAAAAAATTGCACCGACATCTATCTATTGGTTTATCTATGATTTGATCAAGTTCTTCTAATTGATTTATGAGCTCGTCTATCTGTTTGTCTAAGGAAATTCATTATTCAATCTATTAGACTTATGCTTGATGAGTGATTAATTCACTTACAAATCAAGCATCATTTAACTTAAATAATTGTAAGTTCTCAAGTATTTTTGTCAGTTTAATATATTTTTGCTTTGTTTTTATAGTCTTTATGAATAAATGAGAATCACGAAAGATTGGTAAAAAAATATGGATATTTCAACCATTTGGAAAGAAAGTTGAGTCCAATACGAATGCAACGCAATGAAAATTAGGCAAAACAAAGCTTAAGTGAAAAAATGGCGCCTCTAGAAAGAAAAACTATCATGCTGAGTTCCAGAGCCGAGAGCACCGCGACATTGTAATAGTAGCATCACAGTGTTGCCTGGAAAACTAAGTTTCAGAGGCTAAAGTACCACAGCGCTACATAGCATCCTGAAGCACGTTTTTAGCGAGTTTTTAGAGCCAATCTGGACTATTGATACCATCCGATTGAATGGTTGACATTCCACCCGACTTAAGTTATCTGAGAGCTTCTTAAATACATTCTTAAGCTTCCATTTCATATGTGGGTAGTTGGAGCGAAAACATAAAATTGAGAGCTCAAATATCATAGAGAGGAAGGAGCTTAGAACTAAAATTCTTGGAAAGAAAGCTTGAGAAAGTGGCTTGAAGAGATTGAAGGCTTGAAGTTCTACCTCTACAAAAGAGTTTTCCTCATCCTTTTTCTCAACCTAGTCTCATTTGAAATTTGTATTATACTTGATTTATGAATATGTTTAAATATATGAAATTATTATTGAGATTAGTGTTGGATTCTCCTATGTTAAATTAATTATTATATGCTTGGATATGATGTAATTTAGACTTTGAATCCATGTCTTGATTTCTAATATATTCTTTGATGTTGTTCTTAAATTTATTTATACTATTCCATGCTTGATTCCTCTAAACTAATTAGCTACTAGTTGGATGATTTAGTTTCTAGAATTTGGCACTTGAGAAAAGAAATTTTAGAAATAACCATAGGATAGTATAACCTAGGGTTTTGTACAGTTTGAGAGAACCTATAATTTGTTTGAAGCTTTGATCAAAGAACTTTTGAACATAATGAATTCTTAATTTCTAGGTTTTGAATAGAGATAATGAAACTCGGATTTAGGAAAAATTTCATTCGGTACTCGAGAAAGGGAGCAGAAATATCTTCAGGTTCTTGGCTTATAAACTAGGAATAATTGATTTGAATGCAATTGGTGATCAAAAGATATACTTGATAGTTAGGTAAACTCAATTCCCTAGTACATTTATGCATAGAGTTTCCATATCTTATTTTTATATTTATATTTATCTTTGTATTTTATTTAAGTGATATATGCATTTACTTTGGTTTCCTAGATAAAGTTAGGTCACAACAATTCTAATAATTAACGATAATTTAATACCCAATTCCTCGTGGTATCGACAATTCTATACTTATCACTTTATTACTTAATTATGACTAATGTACTTGCGATTATTTTATGTAAATATATTATAGCATAACAAGTTTTTAGCGTTGTTGCTGGGGAATTGGCATTTTAAATTGTTGTTGATATCGGGAGCAAGTTACTTGATTTTAATTTAGATATTTTTTTTTTAATTATTTGTTTTGCGAGGTACTTAGAGATGTTAAATCAATAAGTCCTCTTGTGGTTTGCTCAATAAGACTCAGAGCCATTTTATTGTGCATAGTGGAGATACAAAGAGTTGTTTATACTATGCCCGAATTATGATTTCTCCTAGGCGTATCAAATATAAAGCTTCCTTAACAATCCTCAGCCTAAAACAAGAATATCGGTGGAAAAGGTAATGGTATCACCTCTATCTACCAATTATTTATTAATAAAGCCTATTTGATGTTAGAAGACATGGCTGACTTTGACTATCGTAGTTGGAATTATCTAACCAAGCCATCTCGGTTTGAGAGATAATTCTAATATTTCGGTGCCATGATGTGATACTTCACATCATCAGGTGGAGCTTTCTCCTAACCTTGAATACCTTGTTGCACAATTTTCAGAGGAGACAAGATTTCATCATGAGGAGTAGGAGAGAATGGAGACCGTTTGTAATTCATGATTTAAGTCTCTCAATGACTCCTTTAAAGCCATGAGAAGAACAGTGTCTATGATACATGCACAAGTTTCAAACATTGATGAAAGTCACTATGAGGAGTCGAGCATAAGCACGAAGATCTTGAGTTTGTTTGATAATAATGGCTCAAGTAAGAAGAAAAATCAAGAGTGGATCAAGGAGGAAAAATCACAAAACAACACTTATGAATCTCCACCTTTTGAGATCCAAATCATCATACCGCCACCATTCATCAAAGAACACATCTATGAGGATCCTATGTGGCCAAAACCTCATCCACCACTGCTAGCACCATTCATTTAAATCCATCAATCATATGTGCCAATGCCAAGTCAAGTTAATCATACATGCCGAATACCTCCATACATCGCCAAGCTTGAGGGCATTCAAAACCAAGACTCATTTGATATGTCGTATGACACATACTATGGTTGAAAGCCTTTATTTGATGAGTTTCGCTAAATTACGCATGAATAAAACTAAAGATGCAACTTATGGAGAGGAAACCCGTACCACCAAAGTTAGAGTCACTTTACCCTGAGCACCACCTTGCCAACCTTAAAAGGAGGTAAGAATGTCTCACATCTCCGGTATGTATTCTTTTCCTTTGTGCTTATATTGAACATCTAAATATTGAGAATATTGCTAATTTTGAGTTTGAGGGCGAAAATACTTGTTGGTTAGTTATTTGTTGGGTATGGCTTTACTTGTATGTTGGTTAGCATGATTTTCTTTTCATGAGTTATGTATTTTTAGGAAATCATTTCTTTTTTTTTGCTTTTCTTTGCCTAGTTTGGATACATTCTGAGTATTATTGAGATGAGATTACTTAATATTGATGATGAGTATAGTCATTAATGTTTTCTTAGGTCTTTTGAAATGTAATTTATTGAGATTATTTGTGTCCTTGACTCGTATCCATTGAATCTCATTTTTTATTTTCCCCTTTTGAGTATGATAATCATGATCACTTGACTCTTTAAAATTTTAGAGAACACTTGTGTGCATTAGATAAGTATTGACATCTCATGAACTCTAGAACCCATTTGAGTGAAGCTTGAGACGAAATTCTATATTAGGCATTATTGGAGAAATGATTTAGGTCATCTTTGGACCGTTTGAGCCTTTCAGACTAACCTTGATATATTATCATCCTAGTACACCTATTTTGAGCCTATTTGTACCTTTCTCTTTCTGCCACATTTTTGCTAAACCAAAATAATGATCACCAACTTTATCCTTAAGCATGTTGATTATTTTAAAGAGTTATTTTGTGTCATGTTCATGTTGGGAGGAAGGGTGGTATTATGAAGCAAAAAAAAAACCCCAAAAAAAGAGAGAGAATGGAATAATTTGGTAAAAATTTGTATCCTTATCCTATGTTATTTTTCAACATTGAGAATAATGTTGATTTTGAGTTTGGGGGAGAGGTTTTTAATTTTCATCATTTTGTCTTATTTCTTATCTTTCATGTCAAAAAAATATTAAAAAAAAGTATTTGGTGGAGTGTTGATAGAAGTGAAATTTAGTTGAAAAGAAATGTGAGAGTGCTATTTGGTGTACCAAGAAATAATTCTACAAAAGTCCTAGATTAATATGCTTAAAGGTGATTTGAACCTCAAATTTTTCTAAAATTATCTTACCTTTACCCAAGATGACATTACAAGCTTAATGAATGACCTTTTGATTATTTGATGATATACTAACATACAGTAGAAGAGAGCGACATGAAAAATGGGTAATGATAGTTCCAAATTGCATCAGATAGAGATCTTTCATTGCCTATCAAAACACATAAGTCTATCTAAAGTTCATTTTGTTAAGTGATATTGATTTTGCACACACTTACACATTGAGAGTCTTGAGTGGAGTTAAATTAATTCTTAAAGTTAAAAATTTAGATAATCTCAGTGTTTGTATTTCCTTTGAGCTTGGAATATTTTGTGGCTTTAGAGATACATGCACGGCTTTTGATTCGATACGAAACTCACGCTTGTCATTTATGTTTTTAGTACTTGATTTGTATTTTGCTATTCTTTTTCTTGTTTTGTTTCATATGAGGATAAGAAAATATTCAAGTTTAGGGATATTTGATGAGCGATTAATTCACTCACAAATCAAGTATCATTCAACTTAAATAATTGTAAGTTCTCAAGTATTTTCGTCAGTTTGATGTATTTTTGCTTTGTTTTTGTAGTCCTTATAAATAAATGAGAATCACAAAAAAAATTGGTAACAAATATGGATATTTCAACATTTAGAATAAAAGTTGAATCCGATACGAAGTTACCATGTTGGGCCCTTGGGAAGAAAGCTTAAACGAAGAAATTGGGCCCTTGGGAAGAAAAGTTACCATGTTGAGTTCCATAGCCGAGAGTGCCACGGTACTATAATAGTAGCACCGCGACACTACCTGGAAAACTGAGTTTTAGATGCTAGAGCACCGCAGTGCTACATAGTGTCTGAAAGTGCGTTTTTAGGGAGTTTTTAGAGTCAATCTGAACCATTGATATCATCTAATCAAATGGTTAACATTCCACTCAGCCTAGGTCACCTTAGAGCCCCTTAAATAGCTTGGAGCTAAATTTCTTGGAAAGGATGCTTGAGAGAGTAACTTGAAGAGATTAAAGAATTGAAGTTCTACCTCTAAAAAAGAATTTTTCTCATCCTCTTTCTCACCCTAGTCTCATTTGAATTTTGTATTATGCTTGATTTATGAATATATTTAGATATATGAAATTCTTATTAAGATTAGTGTTGCATTCTCCTATGTTGAATTAATAGTTATATGCTTGTGTATGATGTAATTTAGACTTTGATTCTATGTCTTGATTTCTAATATAGTCTTGATGTTGTTCTTAAATTTATTTATACTATTCCATATTTAATACTTCTCAACTAATTAGCTACTAGTTGAATGATTTGGTTTCTAAAATTTGGCACTTGAGGAAAGAAATTTTAGAAACAATTCTTGGATAATATAACCTAGGATGTTGTAGAATTTGAGAGAACATTTATGCATTGAGTTTCCATATCTTATTTTTGTATTTATATTTATCTTTATATTTACTTAAGTTATATATTCATTTAATTTGGTTTCCTAAATAAATTTAAGTCACAACAATTCTGATAATTAACGATGATTTAACACTTAATTCCTCGTGGTTTTAACAAATCTATACTTATCACTTTATTACTTGATTACGACTCTTGTACTTACAATTATTTTTATGTATATAAATTATAGCGTAACAATGCCTATTGTTCGACTAAAATACATAATCCTAAATCTACAGTGCTATCTATGATTTCGATCTACAAATCCGAAAAGATCCGGAATCTTAGATTCTCATGTGGGTTTCGTCTAATTTTATATGTTAAGGATAATTATCGACATTTGACCAGGGGCCATATTTGGGATTATGGGAATTTATCAGTTCAGTAAAATGTGAAATTTACAATCATCCATTCGTTCAAAAAGAAGAAAATCAGAAATGGTGATAGTTTTAAATTTCTTATGGCAATCTATGATACATATTGTTTTTCTTTAAGTATTGTGATATTGACAAAAATAGATAAAGAAATAAGAAGCGAAGAACTACCAACCTTTGGTTGAAAGATCTCTAGAAAGCCCAAACTAATATCACTGACAAGGTGGAGATAACAGTCTAGTTCGCTGGAGATGACAAAGAAAGCTTTTGGGTTTCACCAGAGGGTCGGCTCTCAGAGGGCTTTAAAAGCTTGAAATGTTTCAAAGTTTTAGAAAACGAAAATGGAAAAAGAAAGAGGAAATAGACTCCTTATATACCATAAGATTCCTTAAATATGGGTCATAGATCAATGGAATTAATTTCCATATTTAATGGCTAAGATTCACGCGTGAGATTTATCTTTTAAAAAATTAAACTAATTAATTTTCTAAATATGAAAAGTTTTGATTTGAAAGAACAGCTGACATCATCAACATGATCACATTTACTCGAGATATGAGAGGGTTTTCTCGAGTCTTGTCATCTCACTGAAGTATGAACGACACATGTACGCATCCTATCAGAAGAACGGATATGCATAACTCTGAAAAGATGTGATTCGAGATTTCGTGACTCTTTAAGGGTATTAAGATGGTGAAGCTCGCATCTGATAGAACAGAAAGCTCCATTCAATTCTATAGAACTAATGGAGCTGGGAGCAATTATTGTGCGATTTTAAATCTATACATTAGTTAAGCCAGAAAGGAAAGTCAATAATTGTGGAGAAGACGGTAGGTTGAATAACTAATAGTGTGACTTGCTTCGTGTAGATGAACATACGACTAGTAGAAAAGCAAATTAGATTAAGCTTCTTCAAATAGGTAATCTATGAAGAAAGAAAATAAGAATCTGAATAGAGATCAAGCAATCTATTCCATTTAATTTATTATCCAATTTTATATTGTTACCTAAAATTGTATTTTCTGATTATGTACTTCCCTGTTTTCACAATTAAGAAATATAGAGCCACCCTTACCTATATAAAGAGGGCTCGGTCTCATTATTTATCATCCAACAATCACTTCACTATATACTCTCTATAATTCTCTTTGATCTCACCTTGAGACTTAGAGAAACTCTTGTAATTCTCTAGAAAATAGTGAAGAACAGTGGAAGTAGGTTCATCTTTTTTGGGACTGAACCATTATAAAATTCTTGTCTCCTTATTTAGTTTGCTTTATCAACCATTTTTACGCATAAGCCATATCTCATAACTTACCAGATTCATTGTTGACAAAATATCCGTCAACACTCAGTTATGCTCCGTTTTAATTGGATCATGTTGAGTTATTTTGTGTGTTAAACTTTGAATAATCAAATTTTAATCTGACTATTGGATCATCAAATAATTGTCATTTTTAGATTATACTCATCGAAATATGAACTTTGTCATGTGTATTGATCGTCGTCACAATCAAGCACAAAAATCAAGATTGGATGGCTCGGGAATCTCAATTTGCGTGCCAAAAGTTGGGTTTCTGTATCCAAACTAGAAGAGTTATATAACCGTTCTAGCTATTTTCAATATTCTGGACATGATCATGACCTTCGTTTAGTCGTTTGAGATTCCAATGGAAAATTCACCTACCAAAGCGAGTAGCCTTTTGATCAATTGTTCTTCGACACCACAAGCAGCCGATAGCTTCATATAAATATCACATTAAAGTAAGGACTCAGTTACCATTATTTTATATCAGTTTATAATAAAAAGAAATCTATATTATATTGCATATTATGAAAAATGTGGAATTTGAATTATTTTGAACACTCTGATGGAATTTGACTAATGTTAAATATATTGGAATACTCTGGGATGTGTTTTTATGTATAATAAGGTATTTGATACATCCAAAATACAACTATTGCACTGTCTAATTTTCTAAAAACATAAAATGACATTTTTATGTGAAACTAGAGCATTATTTGGAAGCTAAATCTATGTATGGTTATTTTGGATACTTGTTCATATTGAACGTGTCGTAGGATCACATAGAAAGATTGTGTTAGTGTCATGAGTTTATAGGTGCCATTGTCCCACACTGTCGGTATAGAGTCCTAAACTCACGTGAGATTTTATTCTGATTACCTCCTATTTGATAGGTGTAGGTGTTTAGTTGCCCCTCTAGGTTTTGTAGGTAACATATGGTGTCCCTTTGGTTTTTAGATTAAGTATCAGGTAAGGTGTTTAGCACACAGTACTAATATCCTGAGTTTATGATGAGAGGATGTGAGCTCATGGATTAAGTGATTTGTATCGTGTGCTATATAAGTTGATTTCAATACATGAGTATGTTTTCAGATACATATATATACATATATATATATATTTATGGAATACTGGTTTTGAAAATAATATATTTATATTACTTGCAAAACTCGTTTTGGATTAAACTAACTATTCAAGTATTTCCCATCATAAAAAGGCTTTGAAAAGGATAATTATTTTCCTATTGAGCTCTTAAGCTCACTATCTTTCTTTCCTACCTTTCAGGTATTGAGCTCTTATGCTCACTATCTTTCTTTCCTATCTTTCAAGTGTTGTTTGATCGAGAAAAGTTACCTTCTTATTTAGATAAATTATAAAGTTTATGCTCGTAGTCTTGCTTCTGCTTCATATTTGGTGTCTATATCTTGTTCTATTTTTTTCCCATATCTACTTATTTAGCCAAGATAAATGTATTTGCTAGGCGGATATATAAAAGTGTTTTACCATAATTGAGGATTTCGTGTATAATTGGACATTTTAAATCTATAGAGATTTAATTTTTAAATTTGCAAGTACCTATATTATGGATTGAGTTTTGAGCTATCTTTGGAGTTTATCTTTCATTTAGTTTCCCTTAATGGGATCAAAGATATATCAATTTAAATTGGCAGATGAAACAATTGGATTATATTCAAACTTAAATACATAATCTCTTTCAATGAATAAAGCTAATAAGAGATTTTCTTTAGTATGGAAATTGGTAACGATTTGAAGATTGAAATATTAAAATTCAAGTACTCAATTTGTCTGAAATTTTACAAAGTTACTACTTTTATATATTTTCATATAATATTACTAAAAGTTATGACTTAGCTTTTTGGTTGTGACAAGAAAAAAAGTAAAACAATTGTGAAATTTTTTCATTTAGAGTTAAGCTTGTTTGAAGAAAAAAAGAAAAAATTTCGAATTCTGAACTTGTCTCCATCTCCCCAAAACTCGACCCTATAGCACACTCGACCATAATTGAGTATGGTCAAGCTTAATCAAATACCTTAACTGGATAAGTTCAAATACCAGATCAAGAATGATTGAGTATGGTTTAATGCTAGTGAGATGTTGTAAAATATTTTGGGGTTTGTTAGAAAAAGGGTGTCTAAATAATTTTAAATATGTTATATGACGGTGAGTATTAATTTTAATAATACTTATGAATGAGTCCATTTTTATCACTATGAAGATATTAGTAGACTCCTAAATATAAAAATTCTAATAATATGTAAAATTCATTCGCATAATATACTATCGTATCATGCCTACATGTTGGCCTGTTATACTATGGTGTGCCAATTGAATGTATATGTCATGCTTCTATATAGGTCATATCATAACCAATTCATCGTGCTTAACTTATAGGCCAGACATGACTTATATAACTTGATCGCGCTATGCACGATCTATATTTTGGTATGTCATGTCATATTAAACCATCGTGCTAATGGACCGGGCCAACACTCTTGATAGCTTTATTGTTGGCATATGACTCTGTTAGTTTTTTCTATCCAAAACTTTGTTAGAGGTTATTCAAAGGAGAAAATTTTGCTCCAATAATTTCCACCTTTTTACTTGTTCGGAAATTTGGTCCCTTATTTCTCTTCTTTAATTAGCTAATTACGTCAATCAATTTTTGGAAAGTTTTGTCAAGAAGAATTGTTTATATAAGTCATGTGAGATTGTAGAGTATGAAAATAGAAAGCATTAATCGAGGAGAAAAGATAGTTTCTCAATAAATGTCCAAGGATCATTTTTTTTCTGGCCCATGTTAATCTATAATTTTTTTTTTCTAAATATTCGAAAAAAAAACTCAAATGACTATAAAAGAAACAATGGATTACAATTTTTTTTTTGAAAGGCAATTGATTACATAATTGAACACAAAAGCAAGAACAAATTATAGACCACCCACCCTAATTTATGTCAAATTATATTAACAACCATGGACAAAATAGAATTGCATTATCACCCCTAAAACTTATATAAATCACACATACTCCTTTTTCTATTCGTCAAAGTTGATTAAAATCTAATTTTTTATTGATTAAATTTACATAGAATTATGAATTGATTATGCTAAAAACAATAATAATTGTTTACGTTTAAAAAAAATAATATAGCTAAGTGGTGAAAATCTTATTACTCTCTCTCTCTCTTTCTCTCTCCTCTCCAGGTTTTACTACAACTATTTTTAGTTTAAAAGATGTCATTGTAATTTTGACAAAAATCAAAAAATGTGAATATAATTTACCAAAAACTAGAAATAAAAAACAAAAACATCAAAGACGTGAATTATTTAGGGCTTGCATGGATCTATTTTCGTTTTCTATTTTTTATTTTTTAAAACAGAAAAATGAAATTTTCTTTTGAAAGTTTGCTTGGCAACCTTGTTTTTGTTTTTTGTATTTAAACATTGTTACTAAAAATTTCAAAAAAAATGGTAACAAAAAATTTCTAATACCTTTATTTTTTTAAACAAATTTAAAAAACAAAAGAATATACAAATATTTAGACATAATTGCATATATACGTACATATACATACATAAATATAAGTCTATATGATTTTCTCTATCATTATTTGAATTTTATTGTTTTTAGAAACAAATAATAAAATAAAATTCGCCAAGCATGTTTCTTATTTATAAAAATTAAAAATCAAAACAAATTTTCACTTCTATTTTCAATTTATTTAAACAAAAAATTAAAAGTGAATCCAAACAAACTCTTAGGGAATGTAAAAGTTCTCTTACTCAAATAACCTCTAATAAAATTTTGGATAGAAAATACTAAAAATACTGAAGACTGCCAATAAAGAGAAAGGTTAGATACTGGGAAGCAAAAAAAAAAAAAAAAAAGTTGGAGACAATACACCAAACAAGGAAAATATTAAGGTAGGTCAAAAAAATCGACACACTGTGGAAATTGATCAAACCATATCATCCCGTAGCAATCAGTGCATTTTTTTCAATTATACAGTTTGATATCATTCGTAAAATTCTCAAACTACAAAGTGCAATTTGGCGTGTGGTTTGGAGGTTTTTATACGGTTCTAATTGTACCACAACATACCTTAATAATTTTTAAGTGAGTTTTTTCTTAACTTTTTGATTTGTAAATTTTATACTTTATAGAATTTATTGGTATAATTTGATATAATCTATTTTTTTGTCCTATAAAAATAAGTCTAAAAGCAACAATAAACAAAAAATTCAATTGACGAAATTTGTAAAGCTCAATGACAGATTTGTTAAAATTATAATTATTTAAACCGTACTAAACCCCACCACAAATATAGATGCAATATAATTTTATTTCTCTGAACCATTCGAACGGTATGATTTGAGAAAATGCACAAATCACATATGTGGCCTAGTGCACTAATAGAAAGTAAAACCATCCAAATTGTTGCATCGCGAATACCCTTTTAAGAACTAACGGTGCCATTAACTTTTTTGTTTTTTTCTCAAAATAATAGGGAGAAAAAAAAATCTATGGATAAAATTAAAAGAAAAATACTAAAAGTACTTTTGGTACTAAGTACCATAATTAGTAGAGGTGTGAGATCTATTTTAAATTTTAAATTTTACGTGTGGATCCCACACTTTAAGTATATGATGTTAAATATTACAAATGTCCTGTAATATTGCTCAATTGAAAATTGATTCAAATTGTTACAGTAAAGTTTCATGAGACAACCCCGTACTATTTTACATCCATTTTTAATAAGTGAAAAACTGAGGTAAAAATATAATTAGTTTGTTAGGAATTAACTCTGATTTATGAGTTAATTAGATTAGCTAAGTTGGATTAGTTGGGACTACAACTTAATTAGTTATAACTAACTTAAGTTATATTCTAACTAGCAGTTGATTGGTCAGGTTTGTATATAGTTCTATTAGTATAAATAGAAAGATATACAGCTTGAATTGTCAATATATTTTCATTCTGTACGGTACTCTGTTTTGAGAGTTTGAGAACTCGGGTTAGAGAAAAACAGTGAGGTGTGAGTTTTTTTGGGAAAGCTTATGGGTTATAAGCTCGTATGTTGAGAGACTCCATCAAAGATTGTACAAGTGAGATATTGAAGGTGTATCATTATTAATCAAGATAGTGAAATCAGCTATGGGTATTCCCCTACCTTGGATGTAGGACTCTCTCGTTGAGAGTCTGAACCAAGTAAAACTCTAATGTTTTCTTTGTTGATTCTTGTGAATTCATGTGTATTGAGTTCCTGAGTTAGACCAGATCTTTACATGGGTAAAATTAGCTCCCAAAGAATTTTGAAGTTTAGGGCCAAAAAAGATATAGGGCTATAATTTGGGCTAAAATTGAAATTAAAACCTTAAACCTACATGCGTGTATAAGATATGTACACAGAAAAGGGAGCTTAGGTAATAAATGAGATATTTTCAATCATAAGTCATAACAAGAGACAAAAACAAATAAATGAAAATGACCGGGGAAGTATTTGTAGAATTGGGCTAATGTTCTTTAGTTCGCATAATATTTCCTCGACTTTCAGCTTGTCATAATGTTTACTTTGACTTTAAGAAAACTAATGATGCTCCATCTACGTGACATTGATATCTATGAAGTGTGGCCACGTAATGGATGATGCTCACAGTCACAAGAAAATTATGTCGTGTCTTATGTGTGTAATGGCTATGGCCGTCTGAAATCTGTTATTTTTTAAAGATTTAAAAAAAAAAAAAAAAAAAAACTCGCTAGTATAGAAAATGTAGCCGGCAATATTTCCTTGGTCTCCTTTCTGCGGATCATTTTAGTGCGTAACAATTCTTGCCTTTTTTTTAGAAAAAATAAAAAATTTATATAACAAGTAACCATTCATGACTTTTTCTTAGCAACAAAAAAAAAACCCATTCATGCCTGAAATTGACTAAGATTTCAATTCAAGAAATAGAATCTACGTTAGAAAAAAATCCATAAAAGTCTAGAAAACCATCAAAACATGTGAAATATCTTAAATAAGTTTATTTGTCTTCTCTCTTGAAACTTATATATCGTGTGTTTGAAACCAATTTTCAAATAATAAAACGCCTCTACGGTCCACACAATAACTAATTAACTCAATACGCATAATTAGATTTGATTGATTGATTAGTTTAGTTTATTTTAGTTTTCTTTTAAGCTATGTTTGGATCTTAAATTTTAAGAAGGAAAAAAAAAACAAATTCTTATAAATTTTATTTTATTTTGTTTAGATTTTATCAAAGATTGAAGGAAATTTTGTAAAGGAAATTTTCAGTAAATTTGGAGGATTTGGACTGTAATGAAAAGATTACGAGAGAAAAAGTTTCAAAAACTAAATTTTATAAAATTTTAGGAAAATATTTTTCCTCTCTTTTTCCTTCAATTTTTTCCTTATATTTTTTTTTTCATACTAAAATCTAAGTTCCAAAAATAGCCTTAGATGATGGGAATTCACAACATAGTCATCAACACTGGAAATCGTGTGATTGTCAATCATTGAGTTCAATTGAAAAGAAGTTGCTACCTCAGTAAAATTCCACAACTAATTTTGTACGTGCTTGTTACTAGGTATACATCAACTCGTCCAACCCAAACTAAACCAAACCAAACAAAAAATAATAATATAAGCAAAAAAAGAAACATGGGCTTTTATGAAAAACCAAGCTCAAAGTCTAAAAATTCTAGATAGGCTGAACTCTTTGAAAAAACCCAAATTTATTTAGAAATATATTATTTTTAAAATTTTATTAAAAATATAATATTTTTCTAAAATAGTTAGAAAAATGCCACTTTTATTTCGAAATTAATATTTGAGATAATTAATCAACTTATTTGGGTTAATCAATTGAGTTATTTGAGGTAAACAGACTTGTTATCTTAAATAATTTGTTTGATTACCCTAATTATCTTATCGATTTGTAAAAAATGATTTTTTTCTAAATATTTTTAAACGTTGTATTTTTCTAAATAAATTTGAGACTTTTGAAAAAAAATAGAATTTTACGGTATAAAATCAAAATCTCCCAAAATACATGGTTTACAGGTTATGATTTTTTCAAACTGAAACTATGAGTTGGGTTGCGAGTTAAGGAGTTTTCAACCCACAACCTAACCCAACCTGAACTCCCATGTATTAAAAGAAAAAGAGATATTATCATTTTTATACACTGAATTTTGACATTTTATTTAAATTATACTTTGTATTTTGGTTATTATAAATATTGATTTTTAGATTTAAAATCTGTTATAAATTTATATTCTGACATCAATTTAGAACAGTTAATTTATCATGATGTCGTTTAAAAAATTATAAATAAATTGTATAAGAACTTATCCATAAATAAATTTATTAAATAATCTTAGTAAATTAATTGCTCTAAATTGATGTCAGAGAATAAATTTGTAACAAATTTTAAATTTAATGGTCAATATTGATAATTACTAAAACACAATGTATAAATTGAACAAAATATTAAAATATAAGGTATAAAAGTGATACTATCCCAAAGAAAAATGTGTAAATATTTAGCTTATTAGAAGAAAGAAATAGAAAATCTCACTTGTTAGCTTATAATAATATATAATTTTTAGAACTAGAATATAGACAAGTAAAAGTTTTTATATCAAGGATTAAATTGACTAAAACAAAATGATAGATGTTTAGTGACAAAATTAGGATTTGAAACCTATTTTCAACAATTAAAAACTAAAATAAAGTTTATAGTTGTTAGAATTTATATGTCTATATAGTCATTAGAATTTTTAACAATTATGAATATTAGAATTTTTAACAATTATGAATATCGTCGTTAAAATTTTTATGAGTATAAGCTTTTATATAGAGGATTAAATTAACTAAAACAAAAATGATAAATGTTAAATAAGAAAATTAAGATTCGAAGCCTATTTTTAATAATTGAAAATTAAAATAAACAAGTAAAATATAAAACTTCTTAACCTAACAACCCAACTCAAACAATCCAATGAAACTTGAATTAATGAATTTCTCTAACAACTTTCAGTTATAAGTTTTACAAACTGATACCAATGGATTGAGTTCAAAAAATCCTAAAATTAACCCAACCCATGTACACCCATACTTGTCACGTTTACTCTGTTTGCTATTTTATTTGTTTTTTCACACACTTTTTTTTTTTTTTTTGCTTTTGTTGTTCAATCTCATTTTTTCCCTTTTCCATCCGATGATAGTTGACTATTCAGAACTTGCACATATTAAGATAGGAACTTAATAAAATTTGCTTCAAAAGCACTTTATTTTGACACATATATTCTAGTTAATAAAAATTTAAAATCTATGCTTGTGGACAAAAATATGGTAAAAGTTTTGGGGCATAGCTTGTTATCTCTCGATCTCTCGTATTTTTTCAGACCCCAAAAGTTAGGATCTATTTCCATTTCTCCCAATCATTTGTCATTCTATGTCGAAGCAAAATACATAGAAACACAACCTCAAAGGATGCTTTATCAGCATTATCGGTAAGCAAAAACTATTTTTAAATATTAAAGGTATAATTTAAATATTTTGTATTTAAGTTTCAAGATTGAGGTTAATTCTTGCGTTAAAAATTGAATATATATTAATCTCTTCGAATTTTTGAAAACTACTGAGGGAAATCGTAAATTTTGATGATATTTTAACATCATTCGATGCTACTAAACAATTTCTACCAATGTTCTATGAATTTTGACTAGGAAATATCTTTAAAACTTCCATGCATAATTTCGATAATTTTTGACCCCTTTCAATGATAATTTTCAATGGTATTCAATTATCGATGATAGGTTTACTGTTAATGACATTATCGAATAGTATTATCGATGACAATATAATGGCAAACGAGAAAAAATCATGAGATCGCTATCGAAAAAAATTTATATTAAAATCATCATGTTTTATCAAAATTAGATTAAAAGTTGTCAAATTTTCGAGTTGAATAGACCTTCGTCAAGAACATTTTATAAATTATCCGAAAAACACACTAAATATTAAACACTCAATTAAATAGCTTGCAATAAAGTAAAGAGTGTAGGGATAAAGAAAGTACAAACTCAGTTTTTACGAGATTCGACAAACATGACGGTTTGTCTATGTCTCCAGCCCTCGGTAACTTGCTTTGAGCTTTTCACTATCGGATCAAGATTATGGGCTTGACTGACCCTTTTACAAATGGAGTGAATTCTTCTTAGGCACACCCTAACCTTTACAATAGTCTTGACTCCGACTCTATCACGTCTAACTTCAGATTGCTTTGACTCCGGTGATAACCTTACCTATACAGATTGTTTGGACAATGGTGTCAATCTCACTAACTCACGAGTTGTTTATGACTCCAGTGGCAACCTCACCTAAATCGGATTGTTTATGAATCCGATGGCAATCCTACCTCACACTCAATGGTTTTTCAATAAACAAGAGTGAACACTCACTTATAAATTCTCCTTACAAAGTGATTAATACAATTTTGGCTTAGATGATTTAAGAATAATGCACATTGAATGCTCTAAGATTGGCTCAATATGATTTGAAAATATAATTGATACGAAAATATGCTAATACACTTTGAGAGTAGATGAATATCAATTTAAGTTTATACTCCTGTCTTAAATATCATCAAATGAGGCTCTATATATAGATATCTAAGAAAACTAGCCATTATTAGCTTTCTGCTAAAAGTTTGATCGACCAAAATTAAAGCTGGTCGACCAAAACTATAGCCGTTGGAGTTTGACACGTCAGTTTAGCTCCAACAGTGATTTTTGATCACTGGTCTAAAAGGTGGTCGACCAAATCACTGTTGATTGACCAATTTTGGTCGACCAAACCTATTTTTGGTCATATTTCAGATTCTGACAGGATTTTAGTATTTTTCAAATTTTAACAGCTGTTGGTATTTTTCAAAAACTGACTTTTAAACTTGTTTTAAACACTTTAAAAACATTAGAAATCAATTTGAAGAGAATTTTTTGACTATTGCAAACTTGTTTTAGTTTCACAAAGATATTTAACAATAATTTAGAAAGTATTCATCCTAAAACATATTATTGTTTGCAAATAGAAAATCTTCTTTTAGCCTATTTCAAATGACCATGATTTCAAATATATTTGCAACTTATTTAAACTTAAGAAATCATGTTTTAAAGAATATTTTCCTATTCAAAGATATCATTATTTACTATTTTCAAACTTCTATGATAAAATAACCATTTTAAGCTTAAAGATAGTTTAAAATTTCTTTTGAAAAATATAAGCCAATGCAAAGAGATTTTTTGTGCAATGAACTAAATCAAATACAAGACTAAGTATGAATATACCCTATTTAGACACGATCTTATATCTTGATTGTTTATCTTCAAGCTTGATTCTAATAAGTTCATATGCCTCCATCTTTAAGCTTGATTCCTTGATTAACTTGAGGTAGAACTTTAATACCATTTTACTACACACTTAAGTCAAATCATTAGTACTAAATCAAATGTTTGTTATCTTCAAAATAAGAGTGAGTAAGATTAAAACCTTAATTTCTCAACACTTTTAAGGCGTGTAACAAAAAAAATGACAAATTATACAAAAGGAGGAATTTCATAAAATGAAAAGTTTAGAATTCCAAAATTATTCTCGTGTCTCTTCCTCAGAGGCAAGTAAATTAGTGAAGGAGAAGTGATCAGGCTAAGCGGACGAACATATTCAACTACAGTCGAAATTTTTTAATCAAAATTTTTCAACCATCGGTGGAAATTGTGGTCGAGATATTTCTATCACAACAAATGGAGACGTAATCAAATTGAGATCAAGATTAGCAATCTTGTAGGTAGCAGTAGCGGTAGAAATAATTTGAGATTTATTGGAGAATAATATATTTTAAGTTTGTTGGACAATTAGGTATCTAAGTAATTTAAGATGTACGATATGACAATGATTAATTTAATAATATTTACAGATGCGTCTATTTTCTCATCACGAGGGCATTGTTAGACCCTAAAGTATAAATTATGAGTGACAATTCATGTTATCGTATAGTAAACAAATCTTGTCAAAATATATATAATGGGGAACTACTTAACACAAACACGATATGTTTATTATTGGTGTTATCATTTACAAACTTATACTTCACATGCGAAAAAAATTGGTAACTTGTAACTTGACATATTTTACATGTTACTTAAATAGGTAGTATCCAGATTATATGCAATCTAACACAATCTGCTAATATATTTACCGTTTAATGTATTAGTTAATATCAGGTGTCAATAATTATACATGTTTTATTTAGTTTAACCTTAACATAACATGTTTATCTTATTAAGTTTAATATATTTAACCTATGTTTATCTTATTAAGTTTAATATATTTAACCTATTTCATATTTCCAGTAACTTACTAATATGTTTCACATTTCCAATATTATCAATCAACTATAATCAATTAAATAAACATAATACAAATCCAATGTTTCAAACTAAAATAAAAATTTCGAGTTTCAATACACAAAACATAATAAGGAAGTCTTAAAGTTCAAAACACATAACATAACATAAAGTGTCAAAAAATTTAATTGCCATAAAAGGTCAACTTAACTCTAATATGTTATTTAATTGTGTTTAATCTGTTTTGATTGTACTTATTTAAAATAAACCCAAATTTACTAATTTCGTACGGATTTCTAGCTGTGTTATTGTGTCAGACTTTGAATTGTCGCTTCTAGTATAACTACCCTTAATTTTAGTTCGAAAGAATAAAGAGTTTGAATTTGTGTATTTTTTTTAAAAAAAAAATTAAACAAGAGTTTGAACTTGTGTACTGTAAAGCAACCATTATTTGTATTACAAGCAAAAATGACCATTCTTGGTGCAAGTTGTAAATAATTTATGGGAAATTAGGGTGTGTGTTATTTTTTTACACTTCATTTTAATAAATGTTCATTTTTTTTACAATTAAATAGTCGCGCAAGTTTAATAATTTACAAATAATTAGAGTGTATGTCACTTTTTTACACTTTATTTTAATAAATATTTATATTTTTATAAAAATAATCGATTACATAGATATTTTACACTTATATATTTACTTATATACCAAGGTACTAATTTTAATTTATACGTTGAATATATTAATTTTTATACTAGATATGCCATACTTATTTTTAGTTTATAAAACGACGAATCAATATTAGTTGTTTTATTACAATATTTTAAAGTCAGATACTTATTTAAAATGTCCCTAAAATTTGTTCATTTTATTTCTTTTCCCAGACGTTTTAGAGTGAGTGAACCCACCCATAGTTTTTTTTTTTTTTCCTTCCCCTGCAAAAACCCATCTATTAGACTATAGTTTTCTCATTGGGTCCCTTTTCATGTTGTTGTGTGTATATCCATCCATGTAGACGATTTCTAGTTCGTAAAAACAAATAAAAGGCTAGTCAGAGGAAGCTTCATAACAGTGGACCCCACTACTTTTGGTGGTTAGGAACTAGACATTGCGTCTGGGGCCCACTTAAAACCTCTTGAATTACCGAAACATCCTCAACTTTAAGAAAATATAGGTTAGGCGGTCAACTGACCTCATCATTCACTCACAGACGATCCATGACCAATCAACTTCGACACTTTCCGGCCCCCACCAAACGCAACCCCTAAATGAAACCAATAAAAAACAAGCCGTCACACAATGAAACTCACCAACATGAATTCTTATCATATCCTCTCGTAATCATCCACGGTGGTGGGCTATCCTTGCTTTTCGCTCAAGAAAAATAATTAGAATTGAAAAATACGAAAACAAAATAAAGAAAAAATAAAAATAAATACAAACCCTTTTTCCTATTGTGCGCAGAGTCGTTGAGTGAGACCGCCGACTTACGTCGTCAAGTCCGCTTATTAACGGCGTTGGGCCTCTCCCCGCTGTTAGCTCTCGGTTTTCGCGGAGTTAGGGTTTTGTTAATCGGTTCTCGAAGCCCTTTTTCCCATGAAAAATATCATCATCACCATGCCAATTTTTCTATCTTTCTAACTGGTAATTTTGTCAATTTGTTTTTTTTTTTTTCTTTTAAGATCTCTTTCTCTGATTCGAAAATTCCTTCTTTTTGTTTTAATTTTTGTTTATCTTTTTTTTTTTTGGGATATTCTAGATGTATAATTTTTAAAAAAATTTTGGTCTAGCTCTAGGAGTTGGAGTTGGATTAGATCGAAGTTGATTTAGGGTTTTTTTCTTCATCGGTTTCGTTTTTGATTATACAAGCTTAGTTTTTAATGGCTTTTGGGTTCAATTTTATGAAAATATGTAAGAATTAGCTTCATCTGATTTGTGGATTAGATATGAATGGTTCCGATTCGTTAAATTTCTATGTTTTTTTAAAAAAAAAAAAAATAGTTTTTGGAAATAAAAAAGTTGATTTGAGATGGAATATGTATGTGGGTTGTACATAGATGAACAGATGAGATCGGGTGTAGAAAATGAAAGTTTTGAAATTTGTGTTTGTGATGTGGTTATTTTTTAGGGGTAGCTGATTCAGGGTGTAAGTAAATAAGGAATTGGCTTTTCTCCTCTGAATTCTATCAATGTTTATAAGCATGACCCTCATGTATATACCCAGCGATAACATCGACAGCAACACCAACCCTAGGTATCTCTCTCTCTTTGCTTTTTTTTTTTTTTAATTTTTTTTTACATGCTTCCTATTATCGGTTTTGTTTTGTTTTTTGATATTTCTTTGCTAATTTGGCTATATTTTTATTTGATATTTCTTTGCTAATTTGACTATATTTTTATAATAGTTAAGGGCATGTTACTACTTTCTGGAAATAACAGATCGTCTTGTTAGTTTTAGATTTTAATTTTGTTCGTCTTGTTCATGTTGGGGGTACTGGATGCAGTTTACAGTTTTTTTTAGGTGGACNTGTTTCTATAATCGGTTTTTTGGTTTTATTTAATTTTTATTTTGATGTATGGAGGAAGCGGGCGTTGTTAATGTCAATTTTTATTTTTGAAGGATTACATTTTGTGTTAATGTCAATTTTTATTTTTGAAGGATTACATTTTGTGTTAATGTCAATTTTTATTTTTGACAGTTATGGATTGTTTTTCTTATTAGCAAAAGGGGTTCATATCATTTCAGAGAATATGTGAAGTCGGGAGTTGAATTGTCGGTAGGACATGATGTCTGAGAAAATTGTTCTCGCCTTTCATTTCTGTCGAGCATTTCAAGTTACTTTCTTTATGCGGTCATCAAAAGTTATAAGCTGAAATTGGAACTTATCAGATATATTAGTGTTACTGAATACACAATATATATACATATATATTCTTTTTCAACAAGTTAGATGATGCCATGTCGGGTGGAAAAAAAAGGTTAGATGATGCCATAAAAAATTTAGTTTATTTAATGGTCGGGCACATTTGTTCTCATAATTTTTAAAAGCAAATGTTAAGAATTATAATTCTTCATATGCTTGGATATGAGTATGGACCTGGTGGCCTTGTCCTTGTTGGTCTAGATTTCCTATTTATATAGGTAGGTAGAGAAAGGTTAATTGCAAGTTATATGTAAATGTATGCAACGTGGTTGAGCCATTTTCAACAAATAAACATGGCATGCAGCACTTCTCTTGTAGATAAATTATACGACTGAGCAAGAGAGATAGACACATAATTGTGGTCATGTACGAACGTTTTTTTGTTTATTTTGCTGACACTTTTTCATTTCCCGTTTTTCCAGAGCCTACATGTATGACAATAATACAGCTGTGTTCTTTTAAATTTTATTATGATTATTATTTTCTAAAAGTATTTATGTAGGATTGAGTTGAGAACATTTTATTTTTACATTTTATTTTTATTCTTTGCTAATTGATCTTAATTCTCTATTATTATGCCATTTATTTTGTGATAGGAATAATCTTTATGTGGTGTGCGTTATTCATATTTTCCTTATGTGGCTTTGTATTGTAGGTAATATGCCATGGATTGGAATATTAAATGCATTATCATAGAGGAATTAATATGTAACCTGCGTAGTTTTTGTCTGAGACACTGATGTTACTTCAGTCAATGTGCAATATCTCCTTATTTTATTATATTATTGGTACTACTATCGGTTTGTTACTTGAGTTGTTTCCTTACTCTTAGCAGTTATTAAGCTTTTTATGAAGCAAAATTTTAGCCTTCGGATTTTCTACTGTTTTTGATTGAAGATTATTTCATATCGTTCTTACTTTGATATGATGCTTGTTTTCCTTTTTACAGGGTTTGCCTAATGTCTTCAATTGTTCAGTCTCATTAAGACTGATCAGGCATTAGAGTTCTATCGTAGTCTTCTTTTTAAGGTTTTGGATTTTAACTTGTGGATAGATATTAGTCTAGTAGACAGAAATGGAAGCAAATATCGAAAAGGCATTGGATAGCGGTCGCAGAGTTACACTTAACTTAAAAAGAAAGCGGGCAAGCCGTTGTGCTGCATATTTTAGAGGAGCTACCTGCTCA
This sequence comes from Parasponia andersonii, assembly GCA_002914805.1. NCBI lineage: Eukaryota > Viridiplantae > Streptophyta > Magnoliopsida > Rosales > Cannabaceae > Trema > Trema andersonii. Next base: position 47,770 of record JXTB01000363.1, read on the forward strand.
GAGTTCCTGCAGTCACCGACCTTGAATAAGCTTGGCAAGCGAAGGAAATTAAAGGGATGCAAAAACAAGTGCACAAGTAGTGGGTCTCATTTCGGAACATCCTTGCTAAAATGTTATTTGAATTTTATGAAGAGTGGTTTGCCACAGCGTCTAATGTATTATCAGAATGGCGAATGGACTGATTTTTCCAAAGATCTTGTCGAGATGGTCAGGAAAGATCTTATATTGAAGAAGGCAACTAGCGAAATTGAGTTGAATGGTCGGAAGTATGTGCTAGATTTTTTGCATATGTTCAAAGTTGACTTGAGAACAGGTTTACAGCAACCAATTGCTTGGATCGATGAAGCCGGAAGGTGCTTCTTCCCTGAAACTTTTGCCACTGATGATGATGAAGAATCTCATTTAAACTGTCAGTATGAAACTGGGAAAATTCGGGAACCTACTTTGGCCGAGTCTTGTGGGTCTCGTGACATCAAGTTGCAGCTGGAAATTGAAATAAATGGAGTGGGTGATACTATGTTCAATGAATGTAGTGGGGAGTCAAACGCTATCGTTAAGAAGATTCATATTGATCAACAACCTGCTAGTAACCCGTATAATGTGGATGCTGAGGATAGTTGCAATAGAGAACCTACTATGAAAGTTGAGTATGAAGAGAAGGAAGCCAAATCCTTATCGGTAGAGGAATCTGTACATAGGAAGTTAGATTGTGATATTGTGCGGAAGATGTTTCTTACGGGAATGGGATGTTTTGGTAGTCCAGACATAATTGATATATACCCGTGCTTCGGTTCTTTGATGCAGTCTAGACGGGAACTTTTTGAGAAGCAGGTTGAAATCACAACAAAATGTCGTGGCAATGCAAATATACAATATGCGTGGCTACCTTCTTCTAAAGAAGCTGCATCTTCATTATCGATGTATGGGATTGCTTATTCTGGACCAGCCACAATTAAGTCCTCGTATGGCATTGGTGTCCACATGACAGCTGCTGGATTCCCTTCTATGAGGTTTGGAAAAAAAATTTTCCCTGCTTTCTTTCCCTCCTCTCCTTCCCTCCTTTGTTAATGTTTATCAATGATTTCGTGTATGATAAGTTACTTCATTGCTTGGGCGAGTGCCACCTCGGCCTGGATAAAATGGCTCACACATGAAAAGGTAAAGCATTACAAGTGAATGAATTTTTCTGTGCCCTCTCGCTGTGTAGCTTCTGTGGTGGGCATTACAAAAGGGACCGTTGAATGGTACTCTTTGGCACTATAGTCAAGAATTCAAGGTATTGCTATGTGGCACTGGAGATGTGTACTGTTCTTCTATTGTTATACCTCGACTAGTGGTTTTAGATGATCCAGTTACTCCAGTTAAGTGGCTTGCCATTGGGTGTAGATTTTGGCTTATGAAGCTGTGACTAATTATTATATTTTCACACGTATATGGTTTTGCTTGTTATCTGTCATTTGTGTTTTTAATGGCTTCTTAGCTGTCACTCTTATATCATGGGATCAATTATTGACAGTGTGATTCTACTGTAAATATAGAGGTTTATGTTTGTTCGTGTAATGCATATTTTCATTTTGTTTCTTGTAACTTGTGTAAGAGAAGCATTGACCTTTTTATTTATTCACAGTGCAAGTTACTGTGATGTTGACGAAAAGAGTGTACAGCACATGGTCTTCTGTAGTGTAATAATGGGAAACATGGAAGCTATTCATCCTGGAAGTAAACAGTGTTATCCCAGTAGCAATGATTTTGATAGTGGAGTAGATGATCTTCAGAACCCAAGACATTATGTCATCTGGAACATGAATATGAACACCCACATCTATCCGGAATTTGTGGTTACTTTCAAGGTTCCATCTCACATTGAAGGTGATTTTCCCCCCTCTAGAGTACCCTGTTTGTTGCTTTGTTTCTTGCCAATAATGTTAGAAGGTTTTGGACCTTTACATGAGAAAGGGCAAGGGCAAGTTGATACTTTCTCAATTTTTTTTTTTCACTAAAAATTAAAAATTGTACTAAAAACTGGTTTATTCTGTGGATTAGTACATTTTATGTTTAGGTTGCACCAAATTCAATGACATGGCCATCTTTCTCTATTGCAGATGTATAAAATGACAATTATTTTTCTGAATTTAGCGAACACTTATTTCTGTCCGTTGATGTTGTTCCTTTAGGGCATTTGGTTGAAAGTGAGGGTAAGCTTGATTTTTCTGGGGTTACTTCATCGTCTTCTCGGACTTTGGACCGGCTACAAATGGTGCCTCCTGCAATTAACATAGTAATTACCCAGTTTCTATTTGTGCTAATTATGTTTGGTTGATAGCACTAAGGGAATGTAAACTGTGGTTTTGATAATGTTATTACTGGCAATGAGCAATCAGTGACAGGGCCTTTTTATTTTTCTTTCATTATGTTCTACAAATTTGAGATTCCTAAATGGATTACCTGAATGTTAATCCACTTGGGCTGCATAAATACTTTGAATTCCAGGTTGTGAGCCATGTTAGGCACTACTTCCTACTATTACATCAGTTGAATTGAGTTTGTTGATAGCTTTTGTGTTTAGAAGGCCTTTGCGCCCTTGTATTCAGATTTCAGACCCAAATATCGGTCACTCTGTATTATGCCTTTTAAACTCTTATATTTTCTTTTTGTGTGGATTGAACAGAGTTTTATTTACATAACAAACTATTCTTGTTTGCTGTCTATTCTGCTAAAGACTTTCTTCTTTATGATGGTCCACTTTCGTCATTTAAAGTAGCGAAGGTTTGATTATTTTTGGTGGAATGGTGTAGCCATTGCTCATTATGGCATTACATATCTATATTATTGTGATTGAACTATGATTTTAGATCAGTTATGTAGGCCATTTTCTTTGCTTTGCCTTTATTTAGAAACTAGCTGGCTGCATGGTGCACTTCACGTGTAGAACACTAGTTGAAATTTATTGTGTTTACTGAACCCGTGGTACTTCAATGGTGATATTGTGGTAACATTATATTTCATTTTCATAACGTGGATCGACAATTTAAGTGTCTGCTTTTCTGTAGTGCACTATTCATGCCATTGAAGTGTAATACGAGTGCTTTCATATATTGCTCTAAGCTTCTATAATTATATGATATTGCAAGTGTTGTTTAACATTGTGTTCTCTCTTAGGGGAGTGATAAGCAGCCAATTTCTGATTCTGGGAGGCCTCATGGAAGTGATGGTCAACTGATTTTAGATTCTGGGAAGCATCATGGACATGATGCTAGTCTCGGATCTAGCACTTCAAAAGTTCCCAAATCTCCTTGGATGCCTTTCCCCATGTTGTTTGCAGCTGTCTCAAGTGAAGTTCCTCCAAAAGATATGGAACTAGTTAATAAACATTATGAACTATTCAGGGTATGCCTACTAACCAATTGGGATAATTATGTTTATATCCTTATTGTTTTGAAAGTCGACATAAATACTGTCACGCATTTTTCAATTACAAAACTCTCCTTTTGACTTTTAAATCTTTTGCAATCTTATCTTGTATCATTGACATTTGGTTATTGCTAATTCTTAAAAAGACAAATCTGCTTTTCAGCCAAACAAAGCATAAATTAAAAACTTTAACTAAAGGAGACAAACAAAGATTACTACTCCCATTTTATGACCAAATAGGTCTTTGAACCGAAGTGCCTCCCCTTCATTTTTCTTTCTGTTTATCAAAATAATGTGTCGAATAATTTTTACTTTTTTGTTTGTTTTGTTTTTTTTTGGTTTGTTTTTGTCTTTTGTTTGTTTTTGTTTTTTTCTTTCTCCCGTTGTTTTTTTTAAAAAAAAACTTATTTAGACAAAGGCTATACTCGGTATTTTGAAATGTTTTCCCCATTTTGGTCAATGAAAGAGATTTAAAATTTAATGCTTATTTAGACAAAGGCTATACTCGGTATTTTGAAATGTTTTCCCCATTTTGGTCAATGAAAGAGATTTAAAATTTAATGGGAATAAACTATGTTGTTTTTGCCAACTTTGTGAAACACATTAGGTTCTAAATGTATACATTTTTTGTTGTAAAAAAGAGAAATTTTCATGTTTCAACTATTTTTATACTCTGTTTTCATTCTAATGACATCTTTATCAGGCAAAGAAGATAACTCGTGATGATTTTGTTAAAAAGTTGAGATTGATAGTCGGAGATACTTTGTTGAGGTCCACGATAACAAAGCTTCAATGCAAGGTATCGTTTGTTTCTGCAAGACTTCCTTTGTTTTTTTGATAACCAAATAGGCAAGAATTCTTTGGTAGTTTGAGAATTACTCTCATTTTTGTTAAACCTCTTGGATTAGGTCTCCTGTGTAGTTGTTTTTTTTTTATTATTATCTTTTTTATTTAAAGATTCTCTTTATGCGATCAGATTGAGTTCATGAAATTTAAGATGATTTGATTTCATGTGAGACTGGATGTATGAGTTGTGTTTGGTTAGCACACGTATTTGAGCCCCATAATTTTTGGATTAGAACAAGTGCCATCTTTACTCCATGTTTGCGTTCCAATTTTTGCTGATATCAAACTATGCTTTTGATCTATCAACTCATCAGTGAGTATATTGTTCAGAGGAGCTGGGTATCGAATTGCTCCTACTCAGCGTAAAATGCTGAAGCATCTAGAACAGAACAAGAACATAGACACAATGGACTACGATATTATCTTTTAGCTGATTGTGTGCCATTTGTGATTTGAGGACTAAGATGCATTCTTTTAAATGAGAAAATGGATATAGGTCATTAGTATGGCAGTTTATGCACCAATGTGTTCTTTCCTAGTTTTTTATTCTGGAACCAAGTTGAGCTAGGTAAGACTTATTTACTTTGATATGATTATGGAATTGAGCTGTGTCTTGTAAAAAAAATAATAGAATTGAACTTTGAAAT